>JAVQJG010261518.1:0-11571 GCA_036024015.1 Craterocephalus amniculus
ATATATATATATATATATATATATATATATAAAAAAATTTTTTAATCATCTGAAGACAGTTTAGATGGAGGGGGAACTTTACCATCTGATCTGATTTAAAGTAAACTTCCACGTAAACAAACTCATCTTTTCTCCGTCCCTCCATAAAACCTCCCCCATCTCCATCATCACCTCCGTCTCCCAATGAGCTCAGGTCCATCGCTATAGCAACTGGTTGCCACGGGTGACGAGACACAGCCAGCGCCAGCCAGCATTCTCAGTTGTTGTCGACGGTAGGCACAGAAGAGAGAAGGCAAGGCATGAGCACAGCAGCAGAGAGGGAAAGAGGCTCCTTCTCTCACTCAAACATCAACAACATTTTTGAAAACAATTTTTTTTTAAATCCAATATTTCTGTTTCGCCTCCTGGTGGGGGAAGCTAGAGAATGGTGACAACTTGTTCATCCAGGAAAGTGTTGCTTCAGCGCTCGGCAGTTTTGGAGTGCAGGCGGTGACCCCAACTCACAAAGATCACAGCTGAGATCACAGGGAGCAAGGCGGGCACTGCTGCTGCGGCTGCAGGGTGAGTCTCAACTTTCCTTCTTTTTCAGTTTTAGGCTTCATCATTTTTACCTGAATTGTATTCATAAGGGGTCCTGTGGGTCCAAGATGGGAAGGTTCAGGGTGATGCAGCAACCTCTGCATGTGTGACAGGGGTGTGTGTAATGACGTCTCCAGCTGGTTAAACAAAACTGTGGCGCCATAGGGAGCAAAATTTGCCTCTGTCAAAACGCTGTTAATATTTGTTCTGATATGTTTGTGACAGAAGGTGTTATGTTTGTAAGCGCCATGGGTGCCATGCCTCCTTATTTTTTATGTCTGATAGGAATATTTTTGCTATTTTAAAATCATTAAAGCAAGGGAAAGCAATCCAGTCTGGTGGAATAGACTCATTGTAGAGGGTCAGGACCTCCCAGAGGATCCAGGACTAAAAATGTAGTTTTGACTAGACCAGAAACCTTCATTCTGATCTAGTTTAGATTTTTTTCCCCCAATCGGATTGAAATTTTTATTATGAAAAGTAAGATGTATTGTCTGCTCTGCTGAAACTTCTGCCCAAGTTAACTGTGATGAGAATAATCATATCAGCTAAAATAGCGCTTTAGTTTTCCAAAGCTTTATCTTTTTATTTAAGAAGATTTCTCTTTATTCTGCAGCACTTTCTAATTTCACTGTAAAAATTGGCTTTTATTGAAAACTGAGAAAAATTGGATGAGAAAACATTAACAAAGACAGAGAGGCTTATCAGGGAAGCAACATGATGACAGAAATGGAATGTGTCATGAGAGCTACACCCAGTGAGCTCATTAATGTGCTGCTGTGATGCCAGCTACAGGTTGGTCTTCGTTCTGTGATATGCTCTCTGTTTATGTGGTTGCAGTTTAACGAACGTGTTTGAATTTTGCAGAAATTACCAGTTTAATTTGATCACTGGAAATTTCTTATTAGATTTGGCCACATTCATTTCTGCTTCGGTCTGTTTTGCTCTATCCTGTTGAATGTCCATGTCTGTCATATTCATAGCCCAATTACACCAACCACAGGGACTGAATTCTCTTCAGCTTTCTTTCTTATGACAAATGTAATTTTTGCCAGCATTTTTAAATTTAAGTTCATTTAATCAACACTTTACAATCACAGCTCATATTTCACAATGCTGCTGTTTAGTTGTAATATGATGATCACAGTGTTCGGGGGGGGGTGAACCAGAATCTTTTGATGGAAATCATGCTCTGGTATAACTGGAGCATGGCTCTGCAGATCCATTAAAGATATTTAGCTTTTCAAAAATGTAAAACTGTGTTGCATTTTAATAGTTATCAAATTTGACTATGCATCATTTTAAGGCAGAAAGACTCAATCTACGTTTTGTTTGTTTAAAGAGTGGGGAAACTGCCTTTCAATTAGAGGGCAGATATGTTAAATATCTAGCCCACTTTCCAGCCACCAACAACTGGGATATGATCCAGCATCCTGTGAAACTCAATGGGAAGTGCTTAAAAACTGTTGCAGGGATCTAAAGATGTAAATATAAATGCCTTTTATATTTAGAGGTTCATTTAGGTTTTACTGTCTGCACCAATAAAGACCTGATAAAAGTTGTGTTGGAGCAGAGACGCACTGAAAACCTGCTGGACTGCGGTCCTCATAGCAACGAACTGAGCAACCCTGATGCAGAGTCTGCTGGTGTAATTTGCAGTCTGGCCTCATGATGTCTGGCATACGGACACAGGGACATGATACTGCTGTAGCGTATTTAATGAGTTCAGAGTGCCATTTTTGTACATTTTAACCAAGAGCATTTCAAACTTAAATGCCACAGTGCTTTTTATTTTCAAGGAGCTAAAAGAATATTTCAGTCCTGGGTCATTTGCATTTCCACTGAGATCCAAAGTATGTCTTAGGTTTTGAAAAATTACTTCATCTTAATGTGAAACAACAATCCTACTGGAATGTTGTGGGAAAAATGCTGGTCACACAACTGCTGTCTTGTTTAGTTAATATTACAGATTATTAAAAGTTGTCGGTGGTGTTATTTGTACCTTTTTTTTTTTTAGAACTGTGAACCAACCAGAGTGTTTTATGGTTTAGATCCTATTGGTCATTAAGTGCAGCTTGCAGTGCTTCTGTCTTTTTAGTTGATTGAAGTGCTGAGTTTATTGTTTCCAAATGGCAAAACCTTTTACTGCAATACATATTAAATGATAAAAGATTTAGAAATCTTTAGTACAAATTAAATGTGTGGTGACTGAGGCAGAATGAGGAATATTCAGCAGCGCAAGTACCCCTCAAACAGGTTCTGGGTCATTTCAATACATCAATACGATCACTGTTTCTGAAATCACCCAGGAAATTGAATTTAGGCCAAGGATGTTAAACGCTGGTACTGATGAAGCACCTTTATGTGGATTTTAGATAATTTCTTACTCCAACAGACCTGATTCAGATCAAATGAATCCATAAACATGTTTAGTTCTGAACCATGACCCAATAATCTGAGTCAAATGTGTTGAAGCAGGGAAAAATCTAAAACTTGGACATTGACCCTCGAGGACTGGAGTTTAACATATCTGATTTAGGTCTTTTGTTCCTGCACTGGAAATGAAAGAAGCACAGTTAGCAAACTTCCAAAGGTTCATATTCCCCTAAAAGGGTTCCTTCTACATGACACTATACATATTTTTACATATGTGTCGCCTCAGCTTCTCTGTTAAAACAAATTTAACCAGGTAGGACAAGTGTCCTGCTGGAAATGCTTTAATCACAATAATTGCATATTCATTTGATTGTTTTTTTTATTATTTTTGTTTGTGTGATTCCCAGGTAGTGGATAGTCTGCACAAAAATGAAACCTGGAATTGATTTCCTAAATCATTGGCTTTCAGTAGCTGTGGCTACAGCTGCCGAAGAGAAAAGGTGTCACGACTTTCAAAGGCTGATAGAGGCTATAATTTCCTCATCTTAGACGAGGCAGCTCTGAGATGATTCAAAATGTTTTAAGATGGAGATGCCAGATCTGTTCATCCGCATGCGAGTGCACAACAGTGGATTATGTTTCAGCAATGACCACGCAGTGATAACTCTGAGGATGTGACGGTGATTAGTCATAAATGTACTGACTGATTTAGTTTTAGTTGGAGCTTTTTTTTCTGTGGCTCCTTTCAGACTCGCACTCCTTATTATTAATCTGGTGGCAACCAAACGTGTCAGCTTCATGACTAAACGGGGGTTTTATGAAAAATGACATCAGCTGTATCCAAGATAAAACGGTGCAGGCATGACATTTTAGAGGAATTATGGGAATATTAATTTTGTTGAAACTTTAACATTTTCTGACAAATGATTGAACACATTAAAAAACAACAGATTTTTTTTTATCCTTGTCAGTTTGGAAATGCTAGAGCAACATTTTAGTATGTGACTTTTTCATACTTAAAGAATATATGAAGGGATGGGGTCTTTAAAAAGCATTCATTTGTACTTTTGAAGGCAAGAAAAAGAGAGGAGCGGCAAGACGAACCGCTTCAATCTAGTGTTGGGAGGACAGCAGATTGTAAGAAATGAATTCATTTACAGAAAGACATCGAACAGATGAAGTAGATCGAAAGTTTCCTGTATGCATTTCTTCTTCTTCTTCTTTTCTGCTTTAAACTCGGAATGAATCAGCATGTTTAAGTCTGCTTTCTGTTGAAGCCGAATAGATTATCCACCTAAGTTTCTCCACAGTTGATTCATGTCTCTTATTTTATAAATCCAAAAGCTGAAAGTGGTAAATGTGTCAAATTAACGTAAGATGACAAGGGTGTACAATGGTGCTTGCAACCCTTCTCTCGTAGAAACCGCAACATCAAAATGGGTTTTCACACCATCAGAGGTGGGAGTGTTAGGGATACATAACGGGTGAAAACGCTGAAAATGTAGATGTGTTTCAGCCAGAAACAGTTCCCTGGGTGGACTAAGCACGCTCGGTACAAACCTGGGACTCAGAACAGATAAGTCAAGATAGAGGGAGGGAAAAGGAGACAAGACAGATGAGCTGTCAGAATATTTATATCGACACTGACCTCCTTTTAACTTCATTTAAATTTAGATTTCTGATCCACTGATCTGTGTGTGTTTTGTCCAGATTTGCAGACTAGCAGAGGGGAATGCTAGACAGGTAGGAAGCAAAGAGAAGACAGAAATAGTATCCCAAAGGAAGAGAGACGAAAGTATAGATTCGAAGAAGTGGAAGACAAAGACTGAGACGTGGGACAATTACAGGGAAAAATAGCAAATAGATGCAAGGCTGCGAGACCACAAAGAGACAAGAATAAACCACTAACAAAAGCATCACAAAGAGACACAAATAGCATTTTTCTGATTTATAGCCAGATGCAGTTTGAACGAGCTTGAGACAGGATTTTAGTTGAAAAAGATTTGGAAATCACTTGGGAGTGACTGAGCATACAGGACTCCCTTGTGGACATAAAACAGATCAATCTGTATAGGCTACTTTTTAAAAAGGCTCATGGATTTATTAGTCATGCACACAATATGCAGTCCCTGCACACAAATGTTGTATTTTTGATTTATGCTGCAAATCAAGTGCAGGACTTTTGAACGACTTCATAAAACAAAGAGGTGTGTTGATGTGTGCGCTGCTGTAGAGTTATTTATGGCCACAGGTGATGATGACACGTGATAATCAATTGTCTACAGTGTTTCTATGCCATTGTAGAGATTCGGCTTGGCTCATTTGGAACCTCGGCTGAGGTAGTTCCAGTATTACTGTAATTATTTGGCACCACCGAAAAAAGATGTCGTGGTTTGTACTGTAATACAAAACTGCTGAATGACTGCATAGAAACACAAAGCATTCAATGAATACATTAAAAAACAAGATGGATGCTTGTGATGTGGTTAAGTCAATGTCTTTGAGAGAAAACTAAGATTTTCTGGTAAAAAAAGGGGGGGGGGAAATGTCATTTTTTTCTTTTTGTTCTGTGTACCAGCAGCCAAACAACACTGGAGCATAACCACCATCTGCTGAAAACTAATTATGCATTCATGTTCACTCCGGAGCCCTACAGCTGAAGCAAAAATAATGTTGTGTTAGTTGCTAAACATAATGAACAACAATGGCAAACATTCAATACAACGCGCTGATTAAACAAAAGCATTTTCACTCAGAGGCTTCTTCAAGTCTGCAACAAGGTTCCATCCATTCTTGAGGAGCGTTAGCCAGTTAGATGGAGGCATACTCGGCATCCCAGTCAGATGCTTGAGTCAAAGCCGACTCCAGTCCTTTTAAAAGGAACAGCAGCCCTACTGCACGTTGCCTCTGGAGATTTCATTTGCTCCCCCGATCTTGCAGGCTGAAACCCTTCCCCTGATATCTTTTTCCTCAAGAGACCCTACCAGAAGTTGATGCCCTGGACAACCAAGACTTCAGGTTCAGTTAGTCATCAGTACAACACAGATTTAAAGAATAGCCATAAACAGAAAATGTATACAAACTGGTGCAAATAAAAGAAAATACCACAAAAAGAGCCTAAATACCCTGAAAGAGACAGACATGCAAGAGGATCACGTGGAGATGCAAATTACAGTGAACTGCAAAGAAGTCCAACAGGTGCCAGAAACACAAGCGGATACAAAACATTTTACAAGTAGCAGAGAAACATCTACCAAGACACTTAAACTGCCGAGAAGAGACTTAAAATGGTCACTAAGCACAAAAAGATGAAATTGATGAGATGTCCCAGAAAATAGAATAATGTCAAAAAAGCAAAACTAGAGGAAGAAATGTTGAGATGATATCGGTGGATAAAGATAAGGCAGCAGACTCCAAGAAAGACTGGATTATTTCCAGGGACAGAAACTGATTTACTTCTTGGCAAATCCCAACCTGAAATAGAACAAGAGAAGAAATCATGTCAAACAGAGAGTGAAAGATTTAAAAAAGGAAGGGATGGACAGATGGAGAGTTGAAAAGAGGCAGTGACGGCTCCAACACTTCCTGTTAAGAACGACAGATTTCATCTACAGGGAGATGAGACACAGAGAAAGTAATTAAGGCAGTGAAATAAAGTGAGATGAAGTGCAGACAGACAGAAAACAAAGTCTAATGGCATCAGCTAAAATCAGACACAGTCATTAAAAACTGGGAGCAGAAACGCATCAAACACCCCACTGTCATATTCCCAGTCAAAATATCTTCATGAGCTTCTAAAAGTAGCAAAAAAAGCGAGACAAAAAGATTAAGATCAGAAGCAGCCTAGCGAAGACCAGGTTCCAGCTGAGGCTAAAATTGTCTTGTAATAATTTATTTATTTATGACTCATTCATACTTTATGATTTATAAATAAAATCGGTTACTAAGGTTAACAAAGTGCACAAATTAAAGAGATGATGTACTGAAATCATGAACCAGCTGGGGAAAAGTTTGGTTTCACATATTGTTAGTGTAACAGAGGGCCGTCCACGCTGAAAGATGGACACTTCAAAAGTTGTTTGACATTAGGCTTAACTTTTATAGCTTCATGTCATGCAGCTCGATTAACAAATAATCAGACCTAAACCTTCACAGAAAACCATTATTTTATGTAAAGTCATTATTTCAATCATTATTTTTTCCTCTAATGGTCTCTTTGGTAATCACCAATTTCATCAAACTGACATGTTAGGGGTAAGGCCGAACCCTAACCCACAGCTGGAGGAAACTACTGAGTGTCGCATTAGAGCTACAATGTGTAAATCCAGAATAAATTAAAAACAAACTCCCTTTAGTGATGCCTCTTATAGAACTTGCCGTTATGCCAGAGCTACTAAATGTTCTTTCCGGAACCTCACTGCTTATTCAGGGGAGAAGAATTGGAAGGTCACCTGCCCTGAAGTACATGGCAAGAACATTTGTATTAATATGCACAGCCCAGCGGACCAGCTGTGATAACGCGGAACACATAAACGGGGATTTTATCACACTTTCCAGGCATTATATTTGCATAGCAAATAGTAACTTGTTTTCTAAATTAAAGGACTTTTATCATGCTCATTTGCAGGTACTGGAGTTTGAATAATTAATATATAAAAACCCCACATTTTTCTCATGTCATCTTCTGACTGATAAAGTTCTTGTTTGTTTGACACGGTCAGTAATCAGACATAATGGAAACGTGCTGCATGGTAATCTCGCAGTTAAGTAGAAGGAAGAAATGCCCTGGAATGCAGTTCTCTGCATCCCTGGCCAATCCAGGGGGATAGACTTCACATCTGTCAACAACAATCAATCACCTTTGGGAACAGGTCAATAACATAAATGGCTATTAGCAACTTAGAGAGGCCGAGTCTCTCAGAAGTAAAAACAGGCAGAGATTCCACAAGATGTCAACGAGGTATGCGCTACCATTAAAAAAAAAAAGCATCTATTGATTTAATCATGTACAATATGTCATCAGAAAATGAAAAGAAACAGAGTATTTCTGTGTGGAATGGACAAAAAAAATGGACTCACTAAAACAAAGGCAAGGAAGTTTATTTGTATAGCGCATTTTCACGTTCAAGACAGTTCAAAGTGCTTCACATAAAACATTTAAAGCATAAAAAAGCAAGTAAAGAATTTAAATAAAATCATTAAAAAACACCAACACACATAATCACACACAAAAAAAAGTATATAAGATACAATCATTAAAAAGAAGAGAGGTTACAAGCCAAAATATGCTTACTTCAGTAAAACAGCATTCGTCCACCCCTGTGTGGACAAACTGTTGTGATATTTCATGTTCACTCAAAGCACCACAATCAGCCTCCTGTCTGAAACACAGCTGGACCTTACTGCAGCAGTCATCGTTTTTTTTTTTCATGCCTGCTAAAATGGCTCCTCAATTCTAAGGCACGAAGCAGAAAAAACGAATTGTTCAGCCTGGCAACCTCGTCTCCTCCTTTCCTTACATTCTGTGGGCAGCGATCGGCTCTTGTCCATCAGCGTCCACCGGTCTACCTGCTGAGATGACTTATTGACAAGCTGTCAGACATTACCGCAGCAGCATTCACTTTCCCTCGTTAGGAAGCTCAAATGGAGGTTGTGCTATTGTTGTTGAGACACTGCAGCAGCGGATCAATGTGTCCACTGTCAGGACAGAGATAAACAGTGTTTGCCCACACTTTATTAACCTGGTAAAACCAACACAGAGACATTGGACAGGGATGCAGCTCTGTCTCTTTCTTACTTTAAACCTCCTCTGGAGATGTTTCAGAAATGGTGCTTGTTTGCCGGCACACATTCGTCACCTTTTTGTTTTTCGGAATATTTGCAATGCAGTACTTCATTATCACCTAATTTTACTCAAGCTTATACAGACAATTGCAATTTACAACAGAAAACCACATGATACAATCAAAATTTGGAATTTGAAATTCCCCAACACTTTTCATTCTTTTCATTTATAATTATCTGGCAATTGCTTTTATACTTCCACTGAATTATCACATTAATAAGTTCCTGTATGTGCATTTAAAAAACTTACCTTATTTGCAAGTTGTGTGTTGGCTATATGTATGTGAATTTGGTAGCTCAGTTATTATAGCTTTAAAGAAGTATTAGTAAGACTGATGCATTTCGAGAATTGACATAATGAATTCAATAATAACAAAGAAAGGAACATGTGTCAGGTGTTACGCTGCAGGAATCAAGCACTTGTAGCTGCTTGGATGATTTCACCAATGTGAAAACAACACACAACAACCCCTGCAGAGGGCTGTGACCTGTCTTCTCCTCTGTCTCTATTAGAATCACATGCAGGTGTATTAAACTAGGCCTGACTCTAAACCATTCTTCTAACATGCTCTTAGTTATAAATACATTTGTACTGACAGTGTTTTATTGTGGTTATTGTCAGCAGATGTTTCTGTTATGTTATATATATATATATATATATATATGTAACATGTCGTAAAAGAGCTGTAATAATTTATGCAAATCAAAACTTACTGTATATAAAGCACTTGTGGAGTTTAGTTACTGAGCGTTCCGACACAGTTCCTGTACAGTATGACTGACATGGAGAAGTTTGCAGAGTGGCAGATCATAATAATAACATCTGTTCGGAGCATCTAGTTCTGTGAGAAATGGCACCCATGGTGCTGAATGCATCTCAGCTCATATCCCTGTTCAGGTACTTTGATTAACTGAGCCTCAGTCTGTCAGTTAATTATAGAGATTGCCAGGTGAGATTACGAGACTGAGTTTCCTCTTCCGAAATGAAATGTTCTATTTCCTGCTGACTCAGTCAGGTTACAGCTGATGTCAGCCAGTTTGAGGCATAAATGTGTGTTTTTTTTGTTTTAGGTACAGTAAAGGAAAATAAATTTCTTTTTTAAAAGAACCTATCATAGTCTGATTTGAAATAGGCCAAATATTGACTTAATAAACAGGAAATTGTTGTCTTATCAGGTCAAAGTTCCTTTGATAGACAGAAAAAGTGCTTTTTTTAGCCATGAAGCATTTTAATAAATCTGGCCCCACATCTATTTGTTTTTCTCTTCTTCCGGTTTAGATTAGGTTTAGATAACTGAAATGGAAGCAGGTCTGTGATGGTAGACAAACTCTGACACACTTTTTTAACAGGTCCAGGTACAGAGGCAACACACGTGAAAAAGAAAATTCTCAGCATCACCGACCACTTAAGTTATGCATAAATATAAACGTTAACCACATCATTAAAGCCATTGATGCAATATACTGACAAAAAGCCTCAAATCATGACATTCTGATTTGACATATTTTAACCACCACTCAAAGGAACCCTGTTTAGGTGTAAATGTTAAAATGACAGCTTTTCTACCCCATACATGCTCCAACAGTGCCATGATGTGCAGAATGAGCCCTGCCCTTAGAACTGTGACTATAAAAAGCGGCGAGACGCTCTCGCTGCTCAAAGTTGGATGCTGGACGCTCCTAAATCAGAAGCTTGACATGGATATCCTCTTGGCTGACTGGTCAGCGCACATGGCTCTCACGTGGAAGGTTGTGGGATCCATCCCGCCCTGGTCCTCCTTTCTCCTGCTGGCAGAGGCAAAGAAGAGTTTTATCGAGTGTAACAAAAAGATCTAAAGCAGTAGGGTACCAGAGTTATTTAGAAATGGAGGATGCTGAGAGCTGTTCTGGATACGAGAAAACGCGGCCCACTCCCTCAGAACTCATTCCAAAGCCACGCCTCTAAAACCTGTGCACGTGCACTGTCCCGATCAGCTGGAGGAGTGAGAGGAGCTTTTTCAGTGCAGCATGGCTGAATGACTGGTAATTAATATTTTTATTATCACACACAAACCTACTCAGGTTGCTGTCATCTCAGAAATGCAATGCCGATGATGATTCGCATATGTGTGCTCTCCTTGTCCACACGCTTTTTATTTAATGCCTTTTCAAAAAAAACTTTTTTTTCTTCCAGCTTCCCATTGTTGTGCTTGACTTAAGAACTGTGCACACATCGCTTCCGCGTGCGGTGGTTCCGTGACGTTTCTCTTCTGCTAATCCTGCTATCCTTGTTCTCCTGCTACCAGGCTGGCAATCTGTGATTTTGGGCATTTGCCCGGTGCGCCGCCGTGTGTCAGACGTGCTTTTGGGCCGGCCCACTCAGATTTTCACCGGCCCGCATTTCAGCCCAGATATGTCAAGTCAAGTGGCCACTTGCAGAATGAAAACATCTAAAAGATATTACAACGTCAACCAATTGCGACGAGCACATTTTATACCCCTCACTTTGGGTATGCATCTTTGTCATGGTGAGCACATAGCGTGATTTTATTTTTATTTTTTTCATTTTCAACAGTAAAATCCTGACAATAAACTGAAATATAATAAAGAGTACTTTTTATAAGTTAAGAAAAGATTATTCTTTTGTATCTGGTGGATTTCTATTAAATGTTTAGCAAAAAGAAACAATATGTGGCGGACGGCAGTGCATGATGGGTAGGAAGGTAAAGCCTGACGTGAGTTGCGTCTGATGTTTTGATTGGTGAAGGTTCATGGTAAGACGGATGCATGTTG
>JAVQJG010261523.1:0-16494 GCA_036024015.1 Craterocephalus amniculus
GTTTCTCAGAAGGGACGGTTGACCCGTCTCTTTTAAATGTCGCTGTTTGTGATTGGTCGAAGCTTAAATCAATCAAAGTTTAAACCAATCACAGCACTCTTTTCTCTGACTCGTGTGTAGCCAGTGGGGCTAACTCTTACCGAAGCCGGTCGGGAGCAAGACGAAAACATCTTTCCCTCCAATAAATGCCTCTAAGGCTACACGTTGCTCAAATTTCAACTTGAATTTTCCGTTTCATGTGCTCAAAACGGATTCTACCGCTGTGTTAAACGCTCGTCGCTGCTCCATGTTAGCTATGTTGACAGTTGTGCTGCCAACGGCTGCCAGTCGTAGTAGCACTACGTCACTGCCTTGACCCCGGCTCTTTGAATAAGCTCAAATTTGATTGGCTCCCACTTTTTGGGGATTTTGGAAATCGGTTGAATAGGCCTCTAGGCCAGACTATATGGAGCTTGCAAATTTTAGTTGCGGTAGCCAGGCTAATTAGGTATAATCTAATACCTAGCAACCTGATCTCCAAGGAAGGCTTTCGGAATGTATGATGGCATGTTGCTAGGCTACATGTTGGCCAATAGAGTTAGTTAGACAATCTTTTGCTGAGTGCCGATTCATTGTTGAGGAAGCGTAAGAGCCGAAATCAGTCTGCTTATTTAGGGAGGGAAGCAAGAATGCAATAATCGACTCAATCATTTTCTGAGTGCATTTTTCATTCTGCTGCCTTCTTCTTCCAGGAAATGTTAATTCATTCACATCAATTATTGCTTGCTGGGAATTCATAGGCTTACCTTTCAGCTCTTGTGTTTAAGTTCTAACTACATGTTTAGCTCTAGGCTACGCACCACAATAGGCCTACATGATTTAGTTTTGGCCAAAAAACTAAATTTGGTTTAACAGTTAGAAAAATCCTGGCAAAGACTTCCTGTTTTGTGTTTCAAGTGCAGATTCAAATGAAGCAAATAAAAAGCTAGGTTGTCATCTAAGTTTGAGATTGTATTCCCGTTGGATGCTTTTGTTCTTGCTGTAGCTTTACATCTAGGCTACGAACTGCATGACTTCAAATCTGGTTCAACACAAGAAAAAAAGCTGAAAGTTTGTCTCTGAGTTTTGAATTTTGTAAAGAACTAAACCAAACTACACAACGGCTTTGATATCATGTCATTGGTAAAAAAAAATGTTTTTCTTCATTTTTTGAAGACACATGATGCAATGTTATACTAGTTGGCGTTCCTGAAGGACTCTTTAACTATCAAAACCAAAGAAATGGGTCCGAACCAACTGTCTATTTGCTCCACCAGTGATCCTCAAAACATGCTGCATATAGATGGGAGCACCACTTCAATAAAAACATGCTGAGACTGGTCAAAACTTTTTTTAATCCTCCCTCTGAATGTAATCACAGTTGTGCTTGAGTGACTCCTCTCAGCATTGTGTCCTCATTGCCAAACCAAACTAAGCAGCCAAGCCTGTTGCATAAAATCTGAGCACCTCTTCATCATAACATCACCTTCTGGCACCGACCACCGCTCCCAGAATGAAAAACCAGTCAAGTTTATTCAAACTGCTCCGGCACTGGTTGGATGGGATTAGTAAGAGGACAAAGCCTGATTAAGTCATCCCACTCATTCATGCCGTTATTGTAAGTAGCACAACAGATGGTAATCATGAGGTATCGTCATTACGTGAGAATCGCAGGTACAAACTTGACAACTGGAGGTTGACAGCTTGGAAGTGATCTGACTTCATCTGAAATATTGACCTTTTGATTACATTTCCTTTGAAAAATGCGTTTGTTTAATCAGCTGATCACAGAGATGAGCTGCAATCGATTCATTCATCTGAATAACATGTTTCTCAATCAGCCTGATAAAAATGTCCTGAGTGGTTCGGAAAGGGTTATTTGAGCTCTTTTTCCACATATGGTAGCTAATCAGCTGTCTTTTAGTTTGTTTTGCATTCACACCCTCTCTAAACTGACAACACTGACAGTGTGGTCTTTGAGGGAAAGACAAAATGAGTGTACATGAGCATTTATAGTGAAGTAAAACCCTGGAGAAAGTTTCCAACCATCTACTAAAAGTGCTGCTTTCCATTCTGGGCATTCTGGGTTAAAATTACAAGCAGGTGATGGGATTTCAAGATATAAACAGCTAGCAATGATTAAGTCTGGATTCATCATGTCAGCTGTACATCAGCTAACATCTGTTCCATCAGAATGAACATTTATCATCTTTTTTCTCATGTTAAAAAGTTTGTTTTGGACGAAAAGATCTGTAATAGCTTGATATTACAGTAAAGGCTCATTATGTTAATCCAATACTTTTAGTGTATTAAGTGTAATTTAGGTTTTTGGTTAATTGAAATGTTCAAAGGAAAATTCCTTGAATGGAATCGTAGTATTTGGATAATGACAAAAATGTGCCTTTTTAGCTGTGTAACTGCAGCTCAACAAATTCTTTTTACATCTGTCCAAGAATACATATCAGCACAGCTGTCCCAGTATCTCAAGTTCTGTTTGATTTCGTCCAAGTTTCCTAAAAGCAATAACACAGATCACAAGAACCAGGGCCCGTCGCTCAGCAGAGATACAACACCAAGCTAAAAAACTCATTTATTCGCTCCACCACAACAGCGAGGGACTGATCTGGAGCCGTTTCCCCGTCCCCTCAGTGAACTTTTTTATGAACTATGTGATATATTTCTGATCCATCTTGGAGATTTTGCAGATACGTGATACATGCACATGTAGAAATCCCAGTGGGGCCTGCATTACATGCCTATGAGCCCTGGATTTCTTGCACAATCTCAGAGAAAATCTGCATTCTCAAACTTATTATGGATGTGAAGTACAGTACGTGCGTGTGTGGGTCTGAACTGATTAATAGCTGCATTTCATCAGAGGATCTGGCTTAATAGAGAGGTTGCAGCTCTTATGACCTCCAGGACAAACTGTACTGTATCGTTCACTTTTTGTACGGAGAAAACATGTTCATTCTGTACCAACACACACACACACTTGTGCATTCATTTCATGAAGTTCTGTCTATCGCCTGTAGCCCAGATCTGTGAGTAAGCTGATGTGGAGTCTGTGTTGCGACTGCAGGGAATTACCTCAGCCCTGAATCATGTGGCGCCTTGCCTGGAGTGAGCACAATGCAATCAGCCAGCCATCTTTCTTACTCATAAACTGTCAGAGGGCCTCACACAGAGGCTGGACACACTCTGCAGGAGTCTCCAACACATTGCATCTATCTGCCATTAACACCACCAACAGCAAAATTCACATGATTTAAAAAAAAAATTATTTTGCAAATGCAGAAATCTTTCATTTTAATGATTTCAGTTTGTTTTCATTTTACATAACAGTGAAGTTCAGGGTTAATATTTGTTTGTAAATCGGCTTTGAGGAATATTAAAGAAACATTTATATAACAGAAGCTGAAATACACTTGAAAATAATCTGTCTCTTTCATCATAACAACATCTCAGCGTATTACCTCATCTGTGATTTTTAATCAAGACTCCATACCTGGAGTTTCAAAGAAACGAAAGACGGAGGATATTGTTGCGAAATATGGTCATTAACTGGAACAGACACTTTTGAGCTGACTTATTTGGAAGCACTTTTGCAGGAGTTGAGCCCCGATAGATGATGATGTAATGCCATTGGGCGGATTATTACACTTCGAAGTGAGTCTCAACATGCTTTTGTTTCAGTTTGTCTTTTGGATGTATTTACTTTAGCTGAGCATAAACCCTGAAGAGGTAATAAATTACTTGGCAAATGGGCTTATGTTTCTGTGAGTGTAGCTTGCAGCATTCGTCTGTGCATCGCAGTTCAATTTATCATAGTCGGCGTGTCCCCGAATGGCTTATTCATAAACCAGGTCTGACAAATGTGCAGTGTGCAGGCCCAACAATAACACAAAACAACAGGTTTTATTCACTGCACATAAAACTACCTGATGTCAACCCCGTTGCTGTGAAGGTCCAATCACAGCAGACCACCTACAATATGATATGCATAGCTGAAACCACAGAGTCAAACATCTGAATCAAGCGTCTCAAAACTTCATACCTCACGGGCCACTGTACTTGTGTCAACACACCCTAATCAAATTAATAGAATATGGCAACAAGCTGGTGGATCCTTTTTAAAAAAATCATGTATCAGGGATGCATCTAAATCCTGCAGGATGGTCTTTTGGGATCCCCCTTCATCTAAAACTTTAAATCTTGTGAAAGTTTAAGTATTGTTTTTTTTTATTGTTTTTGTTTGATTTAAAAAGTCATCTGCTGTGAATGAGGTCACGCAGTGGGAATGGTCCAAAAAAGCCTTCAGTCTGATCACAACATGGGTCAGGATGACGACATGTGGCCACATCGTACACATGACAAAAGGAGGAGCGTTTTGTGCCACGGTGGACAATCTTTCAGTTCCTGGGCTTCTCCAAAGTCTTTTTTTTCTGTTTTTAACTAAATGCATGTTAGATGAAGCACTAGACCACTGATTACAGGAGTCATGGAGGGGTAAGTAGAGGCAGCAACCATGCTGTCTAAAATCAACTACATATAGAAATAAGAAAAACTAGTTTTCTTTTTAAGTCTGAGAGATTCACTCATAATGTACACACAGTAAGTGGACGATGAGGAAAGATAAAAAAATATATATATATATTTATTTTTTTGTTGTGTATTGTTTTATGTTACTGCACCTTTATCCGAACAACTACTTGCAGCAAAAGGGGCATTTCAGTGCTAGAGGGACAAATTTATTGAGTAAAAAAAGAAGAAGATTCTGGAGGCAAACATTAAACTATCTGTGCAAATTGTAAAAATGAAAGAGCATTTGTTTCTGAAACACAGGGGACTCATCACAAACACCAAAGAAAAGGGTTTTGTCACCCCAGAACAGATGGAATATACAGTAGCCCCCAAACTTTGTCAAACTAGAATCTTTTCCAGGGAAATAAATAAAAATCCTCCCAAACAATAACTTTGATGCTTGTAAAACCAAGATATCACTAAACAAAACAGTGTATTAAAAACTGATAGTTATGGAATAAAGTGTTTTTCTTTTATCTGTCTGACCAGACCTGAAGCTGAAACACTCTTCCTCCCATTTTCTATTCCATTAACAGATAGAGGAGCATGCGGTCCCGCAGCAACAGCCTGGAGGACGTAGCCAAGGCCAAGCTGGCCCAGCAGCAGCAGGTGGACCCACACAAGCGATCCACGGAGAGAGAGGAGCCCTCTGGAAGAGCGGAGCGTCGCAGCCGGCACAGAGAGCCCCCTGATGATACAGGAACCATCCGGCGGAACCAAAAGACCACCAAGAACAGCTCCAGTACCGGTGGGAGTGGGAGCGCCAGCGGCAGCGGAGCTGCAAAGGCTGGGCGACGGGAGAAGGGCAGGGACCTTTCTCGTGATGACCTCGTCTTCTTGCTCAGCCTGCTGGAAGGGGAGCTCCAGGTAATTTAAGCTGGAAAGGTTCCTGTGCCAGCTCGGATTAAACTCTGGAAGCATTTAACAATTACAGTAGCGCGACAGCCAGCAGACGTGGCAGTGTCCCCAGTCGGACATAAATCCAGACACGCTGATTCAGACTAACAGACTAAAGCCGGGTAAATGGACGGAGAACAGCTGATGCTACTTCCTGTCATTCCAGATCCAGATTCAGGGATTTCCTGTCAGAGTTTCTGTTTGTAAAACAAAATCTCAACTCAAGCAACCCAAAAACAAATAACAGAACTTTAGCTTGGACTTGTCTCCTCTTCCATGCATGTAGTAAATCTGCAGCGAACTGAATTAAACCAAACCCGCTTTTTTCTCCCGTGGCAGGCTAGAGATGAAGTGATTACAGTGCTGAAGGCAGAGAAAATTGACTTGGCTCTGCTGGAGGCCAAATATGGCTTCGTCACGCCACAGAAAGTCCTGCAGGCCCTGCAGAGAGACGCCATCCAGGGCAAGACGGACATCTTCCAGGAAGATATCTACGAGAAACCCATGGCAGAGGTAACGCCAACTCTCAGCGTAGCTGCATTCATAAATGTAAGTACCTCAGTTCAGAGATGTTTTTTTTCTCTTCTGCTGACGTAGCTGGATAAGTTGGTGGAGAAGCAGAGGGAGACCCACCGGCGGATGCTGGAACAGCTGCTGATGGTGGAGCAGGCGCACAAACAGGCTCTGTACAAGCTGGAGGACGAGAAGAGGAACCACGGGGAGTTCATGAAGAAGAGCGACGAGTTCACCAACCTGCTGGAGCAGGAGCGCGAGAGGTCAGTCTGCAAAGGCAATCCGTCCAAGAGATTCTATAATCAGAGCTGGTGAAGTTTCTCTTGGCTTTCTGCAGTCCTGCTGTATAATTAGGCGGCGGATGCAGAAAATCTAATTTTGAATCTAGGGAGAGCTTTTTTTTACTTATTTTTTTTCCAGTTTTGGGCATTTATGTGTATTTGATGTGTTGCCTCCTTGTTTTTCTGTAAAATTTGCGCTCTCTTTTTACGTTCACTGCTGCAACTAAAAACAGGAATGTAGCCAAAATGACAGTAAGCATATTTCTAATTTAAGCAGAATCTGTTATTTCCGACTGCATTCATGTCTTTGCAAATGTCGGCTTTTTTTTTTCATGAGAAATTCAAGCAGTGAATTTAGTCTTCTACCATGTTTGTGTTATTGAGGTTAAAGATAGAGCGTGACTACTAGGGCTGGGAGGATGCACTTTCTTCCCGATTCGATTCCTTTTACGATTTTTTTGCATGCCGATTTAATTAAAATTAGGATTCTCGATACTGTAGATTTTTGTGGAGAAAAACAAAAAAATTGCCAGTTTTTTCCCTAAAAAGATAAATAAAAATAATAACAGAAATGAAATAAAAGATTTTTTTTTTAAATTGTGAATTGAAAATCCTGATATTCGATTTTTTTTAACCAAAAAAAAGCTGTTTAAAAATTGTGAAATGAAAATCCCGATATTTGTTTTTTGAGCAAAAAAAAAAAAAAAAATTGATTTTAAAATTGTGAAATAAAAAATTCAGATATTCAATTTGATTATCCCACCCCTACTGAGCACCATGTTTAAAGGCAGTGTACATCGACTATTGGTGGCTCAATTATTTCATCCAACTCCAGCCGGCCAGTGCTGCCAAAGTCCAAATAACCTTAACTAACAACACATTAAATCAAAGCATTATTCAGAATAAGACGGGGAAGATAAATCCCCTCTAAAATGTTCAGTGTTGCCATGGCAACTTCTTTTTTATAAACACCACTTATTAAAAAACTTTGCTTAAGAGTTGTTTCTGGAGACGATCCAGTCAGTTTGGGTGGGAGGCCGACTTATCTGTTGTTCTCCAAAGCTTAAATACACAAAGCAGGTTTTACACTTACAGCTCGTCTTTACGGCAGCTGGAGTGAAAAAACATGTCCTTTAAAAAGCGAAGCCTGCATATCCGTGACCGTAGCTGTGAATGAGGTTGATTCTGTGGATCTGTGATATGAGTTATGATGTAAACTAATAAGAGCATGTCAGAACAGCGGGATTCAGAACAATGCTCGGTGCTGTGCTTGCTGAAGCCTGCACTATTACAGTCCGATAAAATGTAAGTATTCAGGTGTTTGGGATGGTATTGATGATATTTTATAGGATTTTGATTATTTCTTTTAAATCTCCAGTCATGTTGTTCTTGTTTACCAGACAATTTGGTGACTGGACCCCCCTCCTCTCTGGATGAATTATCACGTTAGCTGTACTCTGATTTTTTTTTCTTTGGCGTCTCCATCTATATCCCATCAGGCATTTACACTGTTTTATTCTCAGCTTTACAGCGATGTCGAATGACTGCAAAGGTTTTGTTGTCAGGTTTTAACGCCTGAGATGGTGCAACTATGATCCATAAAATGCTGTAACGTGAGATGAACCTGGGATGAATTATTAAGAAGACCTGTTTAATGTTGCCAGTCACCAGGGCGACTGGAAGCAGAAACATGTCTGACTTATTTCTCCAGTAAATGTCACATGCAGAGCAGTTTCTTGGCAGGACTCTGTTTACTGCTTCCTAAGCAATATCACATATCATCGTACACAAACGCACACAAATGCACTCTCAGCAATTAGGTTTCACAACGGAAACGGAGCTGAACAACGGCCCGTGACCTATTTGGAGCGATCGCATCGCTGCTTTTAAGCCGGAGTGTTTGAGTTGGACGGCGGGGCCGGTGTGACGACGGTCTGTGCTGTGTCACCGAGCATGTCGGGAAAGACAGGCTGCCATGATAAACAGCCCCGTGTTCAGGGTCGGGCTAATTACTGTGTGAGAAAAACTGAAGGATTTATACAACTGAAAGGGGAACAAAAAATAAAAGAAATAGGAAAGATGACCTAATGGCTGCGCGAGGATCAATCACCACATGTGTCAGAGTGCTTTGGAAGTACAGAGCATGTATTTTCACAGTAATAAGTTTATCAGTATGTAGTGGATGTTCATGGAAGCGGGTAAAAATATGTAAAGTTTATAAGTAAAGACTTTTTGTTGTCTGTTCCAGACGGTCCACATGAAGCATGAGCTGCCATTTGGATGATGATGAGTTACGCTGCATGCTGATGCGAGTGCGGGGGCTTTTGTTCTTGATCATAAATATCATTGCATGCAGCAGTCACAGCCAAAGGCTAAATCTGGTTGTTAAACAGTTCATTTGGCTGAAAACTCGCCATAACTTGGTCGTTACTTTCAGCTTTTTCATGATTTGCTTAGATTGGGGCAATCCATCAGCAAGGTTATAAATCTATGTGTGTGTATTTGGATCGGATAAAATCTTTGGGCTGGTGCTGTTTGCTAGTTTTAAACTACTTTTGTGATTTCATAAAATTTCTGTGTGATTGGCAGGATCTTCCAGTCTCATGTTTAGGGAGCTTTATAGGCAAAATGCAAGTGTTAAGGCCTCATACATAACTTTGACACCTCCTAATAACGGCTAATTATCCTGTCTCTTCTCTGATCTATCTCCATCTAGTAGAAGTCAGTTTGACGTTGACTCGTCCTATCTCTTGCCATTTCATTTCCTTTCTCTGCCTCTCATGTTTCTTTGCTAAATCAGCCAAGTTATTGCCAGTGTGCTGATATCCGGTTGCTGGAGTGTGACACAGTGGCATTAAGCTAAACGCAACTGTTGTGTGATGCTTTGGGCTTGAACAGAAACTTGTGAATTGTGGTTTCACAGGGCAATTTAAAGTTGGAAACTTATGTAATGTTGCTTTAATCTTTCAATCCTCATCATCCATCAATATGTTTGTTGGTTTTGTTTGGTTCATTTACTTAAGTCATTCTGAGAGGAATGAGTGTGTTCTCAGACCTTTGGGCTTTACTGTACCAGGTTCACTTTGTTTAAACCATCAGATGCTAAGAGGTTTCTGCTAGCTTCATAGATCATCAGCTGTAAGGACATAAGAGTCATTAATCTTTCCGTGCTAATCTAACATATACAGTCATGACCGAAAAGCTTTTGTTAGGGACTAATTTTCTGATTGTTTCAGTGATCTCAACCATCACAATGTTACTGGGACTAATAGAAGTGATGGTCAACGTGATGAAGTTGGACCAAAGCTGGAATAAATCTTAAATATCTCTCACTGATACTCTACAAACACCCAGGGCTGATTATTGGAAAGTCAAAACAAGAAGCTGAGAAAATATATTTCTGCAAACTAGCATTGCAGTGACCCTGTACAGAAAAAAAGGTAGATCTGTCATCGAGGCCCTCTGAGGCAGGAAGAAAGCTCGAGTCCCTGAGGAGCCAGAGTAAACGACTTGTAGTCTTTCACCCCGACACAAAACGCAGCGACTGTTCAGCGGCTTCTGTTCAACTCTGTACTCCTTCCAAAACATTATTACAGCCGGCCTAAAAAACTGGGGGAAAAAAAACGCAAAACGCCACTTATCACTTGCTCAGGGAGAGCCGAAACGGCGCTCTGTGTAAGTAGCTGCCATGGCTCGACATGTTCAGGATGAAAGACAAGACATTGCCCGAGGCTTTGGTTTCACTCCTGCTAACATACACGCAATTATTCATGTTTCCTGAGCCCTGAAAATGAGAAAGTTACATCCACATCCTGAGGTGACGCGGAGCTGCATCCTTTACCTTCCTCCACTAAATGCACACACACTCGGGCTGTTTCACAAACTTATCTTCTGGTCTTTTATTTTGATTCCTTTCCTGGCATGAGGCTTGTGCCTGACCTCCTTCTAGAAATCCTGAAAAAGCCTGTAAATCCTCGCAGGGGGTCGGGGATGAACCTGGGTCCTCTCCGGTTGTCGGCAGAGCCACAGTCCACGATCAATGACCTCATTGCGAGCTGGATACTGCAGGCGCAGCAGGGGTGTGAGAGCGAGAGCGGCATCCTAACCATCAACAGATGTTACTTTAAACATGACTTCGGCTCACAGATATACACACACACACACACACACACACACACACACACACACACACACACACACACACACACAGCAAAAAGCGAGGCCTCGACAGGCCTTTTGCTCTCCTTTGTTCTTTTTAAAAGAGGGTAGGGAGCGAAATTTATGAGCACGTGTACCCTCTGGTTTCATGTGTTGCCTCGCTAGAAAAAAAAAAGGTTACTGTTGGATGTTAGAGGGATACACACAAGGAGGAATGCTATCTTTTCATGATCCCTCCAGATGACAGCAGCCCTCACAGAACATGAAAAAAGGAAGTCCTAAGATGTAATGTCAGTAAAATGCACATGGCAACCTCATGGTTACCAAGCAAGCGGGTCTGGGATCATTTTAAAATGAAAAAAAAAGTCTAATGTTTGTGGTTCAAAGGTTTTAACGCTTGCATGCTGCTGTTTAGTTTTCATGTTCTTTTTATGTAGCTTTAGTGGGAGATCAAGTGAACATGCCAGAGTTTAAACTGGGAGCCTCCATTCAGAAAACCCAAACCGACCACTTTTTAACAAGTTCTTGTCCCATAAGTATGTATAAGTAGTATGATTCGCATACTTATAAGTAGAACTTAAAGGGACAGTCAATGGGGGGGTTGGTAACTGACTGATGACGTGGTTATAAGCCTGTGCAAGCAAAGCCGGAAGGGGTTAGGGTTAGGGTTAGGGTTAGGGGTCTTCAAGTTGTATTCATGAAAATGTAAGCGTCTCAGCATTGCTGAGGTCTGAATTCACAAGTCCAGCGTACAGAATGTTGCGCTTTCCAGTGATAGAAACAGAACATCCTGGTCTAAACCGGCAGGAAAAGCCATGCTTGTCAGGAAAAAGATTCCTCTTCACCTGCAGCAGGAATGTGGGAGAGTTAGGAAAAGGTCAGTCAGCATTTTTCTCCATGATCCTTGATCGTAGGTTATGAAATCCTAATCCTTCTTATCTGGTGGGTGCAAACAAACATCACTGTGAGGAGGTGATGCTGTTCGACTTGAGGACCTGATATTAGAGGGTTTCTTTTAGGGGGTCACTGTTTTGTTTGTAAACCGAGATAAAATGACATAGTTATCCTTTTTAGAAGTAGACCAGAGACCAAAACTGGACCTATACAGTGGACACAACAAATTTACCTAAGATAATGTTGGCGGAACATTAATTACCTCAAAAATATTACTTTAATTGCTTCAAAACGTTAACTTGGATCCCAAAAAAGCCTTTAAAAGACCAATGTGGACTAATAATCCTAAAATCATCAAGGAGAACAAACTAAATATTCATTCAATCAGTCTGACATAAATTCTGCATTAAAAGAAACTTGTATTCCATCATTTCCACCTAACATTAAACATTGTAAAATAATTACAATTTTAATTGGTTAGAATACAATTTTATTGGAGGCATGGGAATATGTAGTAGCTACAACCCTACAGTAATTCCACAAAAGGAGGAATGATGTTGAGTGGGAATGCCTCGGTATCCCCCGGATGAAATGGAAAAAGTGGCAGGGGTAAGGGAAAGTCTGGAAAGTTCGACCTTATCCCGGATAAGAGAAAGAAAACAGATCAGATGATGGACACTAGCAATGATAAACACACAAAATTCTGTGATTAGAGAGCAAAAATGGTAAACTGTGATGTTTCACTCGTGAAGTGAACGCATACTATCCATAGTTTGGAAGCTAGTCGGTTTTGCTTAACTTTTTGTATGATATGCCACGAACAGGAATACGTTTATTCAGGATAGGGTCTCCGCTTAATGCAGATCATTTAATCCAGTTTGTTTCTATGGCTACAGTCTTTAACTGGCACTGCAACTGTTCAGATCCAGGTGTGAAATGGCGAGGAGGAGATGTTGTAGATCATAGTCCTGAGCTGTGGAGTTCAAGTATTTTTTAGTCTTGTTCATGAGAGTGGGATGAAAGGAGCAGGAGATTGATAGGTGGATTGGTGTGGCATCCATAGTGATGCTGGAGGGGATCAGAGTCGAGTCACTGAGTCTTCACAGTGAGAGGAACCAGATGAGGCGGCTCGGCTATCTCTTTAAGATGCCTTCAGGCCGCTTATCTAGTGCAAAGCTCTGGGCACGTCCCACAAGGATGTGGCCACAGGGAAGAGCGAGGCCATGGATAAGGGATATTATCTATTAACGGGCCTGAGAACTCCCTTTGATGAGCTAGAAAAAACGCTCAGGGGAAGGAAGTCTGGGCTTCTCTGCAAACCAAGCTCCTACAAGCAGCAGATGGATGAATGCATCCTGGTTTTCATACATTCAATGATGCAATGATTTGGGGATTTTGGTTGCATATAAACAGTTACACAATTTCCGATGTTTTTATTTAAGGCACACTACTGAACTCTGGCAGATTTCCTCCATTAAGGTACCACTAATAACGGCTAATTCAACATCTACGTTGCATCCGACTCGTTCTATGAGCTCTCCCAAATGAGAGAAAGTCAGTCTAATGTTGACTCTGGTCTCATCTCTTGCTTTGTCACTTTTTCTCTCTCTCTTCTTCCAGTAGCATCCTCTCGGGTCTTTTTGCTGAATCAGCTTTAGTGCACAGTCAAAACAGCCAGTGCGTTGATATGCAGTTGCAAGTGTGTGATGCAATATGAAAGCAAAACTCAGCTGTAAGGTAAAGTTCCAGCTGTACAGAGAGGTTTTTCTGCCACTGCTGAAGGGATATAATGAATGTCGCTGTGTTATCAAACTGAGCCAAAAACATCATTTTAAGGTCAGAAAGTTACTTAGTGCTACTTTAATATTGATTCTGTTTGCATTTATAGCTGCAACTATATGCAATAACTGTTAATATTCTCACGCAGTACAACCAAGTTTTTAGTGGAATCAACAAATATCACACACAGACTGAAAAAAATGCTTTAAAGTAAGTCACTGCAACAATATTGTCTATGATTATTGTTGCTACTCAGAGATGCACAGTAGCTGCAAAACTTACGACACACAACCCTCCTCCACGTCTCAACAATTTACAGGGCATGCAGTATATGTTCATACCATCTGGTTGACTTAACTGCAGCCATGATGACATCAGCCATGTGGATCAGATTGAGAACATTCCTGAGCGATGCCCTCATCATCATCGCAGAGACGCTCATTATCCGGACCTGCCCTGTTCTTTGAAACAAGGCTTTTGATTTTTTTTTTTTTTACGAGGTGGGATTTTTGGATATTAATGAGCGCCGTTCGTGCCTCTGCATGTTCACCTCACAGGCAGGTTGTGACCTTTGGAGGAAGAAGAAAGATGGGATAACAGCGGCTGTGTTTTAAGACAAATGAACACATGTTTTAGGAAGTTGTTGAGCAGCTGCAGCACTTTACGTCCGCACATGAGCTCTTTCTGCACCTATGTATCATTAAGATTTTATCAGCGGGCTCGGGGTTGATAGCGAGGAGACAGAAATCGGCCTCATTCATCAGCTGCAGCTGATATGCGGCGGCTAAGCTGTAAGCGAAGGCTGTTACATCCTTCCGGACTTTGAGGAGCAGCACACCTGTATTCCTCCCACAAATGTTTCAGCCTAAGAAAAGCTCTTTCAGCACAGAACATTTTGAACATTCCTGCTCAAAGCTGCTGTGGGTTTTCTTCGTCTTTTTTTTTTTTATGATGGATGACACTTTGAGATCAGAGATGTTCAGGAATCTGTACAGAAACTGTCTCCACGTCAAACATTTCCTTTTATGGGAGGGAAAGTTATTCCTCTTCATGTGTGTGTTGTTACTCAGTGTGTGTTTGCAGCTGTAGGCTTTAAAGGCCGACCTGCGTAGCCCCGTGTCGAGGTCAGCAATCGCACAAATACGACACATTCAGCGACACCCCAAAAAACACACACATGACCCGCAGACAGCTAGAAAAACAGAGTTTCAAAACACACTCTGCCTTGTCTCCAAGTGTGTCACAGCATTGCTTCCTGAGTGAAATGACTCAACGTTTTGATGGTATATCTGCTTGTGCAGCCAACAAATGTGCAACTGAGTGATGAATTCAAGCATAAATTACTTCTTTTTTTTGGTCAAATTTTCACGTTTGTATTTTAGCTGAGAATTTTTTCTACTCATGTGCATCGTAGAGTTTATCTATTTGCCAATAACAGTTGAGTCTGCAGCTTGACAACATTATCAAGAGCTAATATGGTGTTAATGTTGGATGAACTTGTTCCTGCTCCTGATCACCAGTATGGAAAGAAATGGGTTATGTAGCCTATGAAGTCATGACAGTTTACCACAAAAAAACAAAAAAGAAAGAAAAAAAGCTGCCGGTTCTCTATCATATAACTCCTGTTGTGCAACTGATGATGTTTTCATTTCTGTTGCAACATGATGATGCAAATGACAGAAGTTCCATGTAAGGGAAAAAGGAAGAGTTGATGGTTGCTGCCAAACTCCTAAAGAGATTACAGCCATCTTGCATAATCTTTTCCAAAGTCCTTCTACCTCTGCTACACTGCTGTGATCACACACTCACTTTTCCCCCCCTTTTTTCTTCTTTAGCCCCCAAATGGTCATGATTAGAGTTAAAAGTAGATGGCTAGGTTCTGAATGAATGCAGACAGTTGGGTTTAGATGCTAAAAAATACTTGACAAACTACACAATCACAGACTATTTAGTGTGATATGCACACTGATGTTTCCGTCATGCAGCGCTATGTTACACAAGACAACAGTCTACTGAAAGGGTGTCTCTCAAAATCTTGAGCCTGGATTGTGAAATTATGTATTTACTGACTTATGTACGTATTTATCAGCTTCTGCCAAGACTGGGTTTAGTTCACAACCCACATGTGTGCACAAACGTAGATGGCCGATGTGAAATCAGCAATGTTTACTCATGAAATCAAGTTTCAAATGTTTATAGTATAGATTTCCTGCCACGCACGTCCACGAGCTACATGTCAGCATTTGGCTCTGCAAAACAGAAAAATAATATTTTGAAGGATTTAATTGTTAAGTTCGCTTAAACTGATGTTGCAGTCTGTCAACCATTTGAATGGCACCATAAGAAGTTCCTACGGAGAACCAGTTACCAACCCAGGAGGTGCTGATGATGCAGAAATTCACAGGAGATGGGGCAATAAAATAATTTTTGCCTAACTTTAACCAGAAGAACTGAAAGCAAATGAACTAAAAGGTTAAAAATGCAGAATAAAAGGCAATGAAACAATGTCATGTCATTTCAACACATCAGACTCTGCCAGTACATCATGTGTTATTCTGTTAAAAATTCTGCATATTTTACATATTTCTGAGAGATCAGGTTGAAGAAGTGGTTTTTGGAACAGCAGAGTTAATCATTCCTGCACTGTGAGCTTCTAAAACCCAAAATTAATTACTAACTGGTCTGGGTTCATCCTCTCAAGTAAGAACCTTACAAAGTGTCACTAATATATAGGGTTAACATTTAAAAAAATGTATAACCCAGATAAACCAACCAGGAAAGATCTTAAAGACATGGTGCAGTGCTTCAGTGATCACTGCGTTGCATACCAAATATAGGGTTCAGCTCCTTGGATGCTACCATATACAGAGCAGTATATGTTTTACTGCTTCCAGACAGTAAAAGCTAAAAGTTGAGCAGATGCTGTAAAAGATGAAGTACGTAAAAACAGGTTAGGAGCAGTTACGATCTGGTGTTATGAAAGGGACGGAAATTTAAGGTGGATGAGGCCACACTTTGCTCTATTTCTTCTCTTGCTCCTCACTCCACTGACATCTGCATCACTCCCACATCCAAGGAAAATGTGAGCGGCTACTGACCTGATTCATGCTGGTCAGCAAACACTCCCCTCTTTGCAGCTTTGGCCAGATAACAACTAGATTTCTCAACAGCCTTCTCAACCTTCGACTCATTTGTCTAGATCTGCTTTAAAAAAGACTGACAACAGTAGGGAAAGTCAGCTTTTGTTTTTTATTCCCCTTAAAGGAATACTCCGCCCTCCGAATGATGTGCCTTCATTTTGTACTCACCGTCATGCTGAATAACACTCTGGAACACTTTCTTGATGTTCATCATGTAGCCGGAGATATCG
>JAVQJG010261547.1:0-18750 GCA_036024015.1 Craterocephalus amniculus
CATTACAGGAAATAAAGAACTTTATCACAATATTCTAATTTTCTGAGACAGACCTGTAGCAGGCTACAGTGTAAAGGTTTTGTATTTCCAATTTCTTTTTAAATGATACCTGATGCAGGCTTAAGTACATACAGTATCATGAGGTTGATGTTAAGATATTCTGTGTACTAATTAACTTGTAATCATAAAATGCACTTAGAAGCATTTAAACCAAGCGCAACCCTCAGCTGAGAAATGTGAAGCCTGTGCAAAAGTTCCCCCCCTCAGTTCCCCCCCTCATTCACAAGGGGCCGGCTCCAAAAGGGGGCCGATCCCCATTGACTCTCAAATTAAAAAGGCCAACTTCACACCAGAAATACACATGTTTACAGCCTGGTACGAAAAAACATTTCAGGTTTAATAGGTCAGACTTACTGTACCTTAATGACAACTGTTAGGGAGTACATTTAATCACAAATCATTTGTTTAGATATTATTTAATCTTGGAATTCTTCACAATTAGGGTTGTGTCCATTTGATTGACAGATGCCAGATTTAGCCATCTAACATCACCCCTTAGCTTTAGCCTTCCTACCTCCGTGAGATGGTTAGCTTAAGTTAGCTCATGTTAGCTTTGGGTCAGCTTTGCTTGTTCGTAGCTACAGGCAGCTCAGCTATGATGGATGTCAATCATCCGTCCCCACGCTCACAGCCCCCCTCTCAGCACCTCTATCTCACACATGTTGTTATTATCTGGGAGTGACGAGACTTGTGACGCTGCCAAGATGGCGACAGTGGGATCCTCCCAACTAGCCTCATTTCAGCTCTTCAGAAACCTGCGGCTCACCATATTCTTTTTACAGTATATGATTTAAACACAAAAATCAGCTCCCATTGGAGCCAGCACCATACAGCTGTTAGTGGTACAGCACTGTGCTTCCTGTGGGGCTTCATATCCAGCAGCAGGTGCTTCATCCATCTTTTTAGACAGTCAGTGGTTACAGATCAGGTTCTCATGTTTGTCTCACCTTTCAGATGAAACATACATTAAATTATGCCAAGGTTCATTATTTAATTAACTTGTGACATATATGTATAGAATGGGATCTGTTTGTCTGCATTGTTACTCATTTAAAAATACTCTATCAGACAGCAGCGCCTCACTGCTTCATGACTTCTAACATTTAACTATGCTAAAGCAAACAGGCAAAGGAAAAAAAACACATTAAACTGACAATTCAAACACAGGTAGCAAGTGTTTTTACACCATGTGCATGACTAATTCATCAAATCCAATTACCAGGTATGCACATGACAGTGATGAAGTTCAACAGCAACTCTGAGCATCTACATAAGAGCAGCCAGCCTGTTTTGCTTTGATGCCGAAAGCACTGACATGTGAACGGGTATCTGCGCAAGCTGTTGGTTTTGAGGGTAAATTACGTTAATCAATACCATGACTTAATTATGGCCCTCCTGTTTAATTGGAGAGATCTTAACTTTGTCATAGCACGTTCTGCATGTATTAGCATTAATTAAGCATAAGTAAGAATGCTCTGCCTCTGGTGTGGGAAGAAGAGGAGTGGCATTGTAATGTGTAATCCGTTCATATGACACCACTTTCCTGCTGAACCTAGATTTCCATACTCGTTATAACCTCTCCGGTGACTGATGGCTCATTAATTACTTGTTGTTGTGGAAGTTGTGTATCTTATAATTCAAAGAGAGACGTGGAAAAACGTGTGTCCTCAGCAGACTCACTCTGAAATGTCTCAAGCGGGTGTTGATGCTTGTTTGAAAGTCTAATTCTGACCCTGAATTCAAACACACAATAAGGGGAAGCAAAGCAAATAAAAAAAATAGCTTGATGACAGTCATCTTTTCTTTTTTTCTCCTCATCTTAAATTTCCAAACTTCATTCCCATTAATATTGGGAATTTTTACTTGAGCCATAATTGAAACTTAATGTGTTTTAAATGACTAAAACTTTTGTTTACAAGATACACATTATGATTTTCAGTGTTTTCAGTGACCAGAGTCATTGTTTTAAAATATGCAAGCACAATCATAAGAAGTTATATAAGAAACAAAAAGAAAAAAAAAGTAAAGTGATCAGGAAATTCTACAGCAAAATAACTAGTAACAGGCGAGGGCACCGAGATTGGAGATTGGACATAAAATGATAAGATGAGTCCAGGCTTAAGAAGATAATATACACATTCTGAAAATGTTTTTTTAAAAATAAATAAAAAAACAATGTCTGGTTTTATGTGCCAAAGATAAAAAAGACTATGTTGTTACTCAAGAGTGCAAAAGTCAGCATTTGAAATTGTGTGAGATTGGATCAGTGTTCATGGCATGGATGACCCATGTAAATGTGAGAATATTGTTGGTGTGGAGGCAGGAATTGGAATTCTGGAGAGTCATAAGCCGCCATCAACGTGACATTTAGATTGAGAGATAAGTATGTATTTCAATAGTACAGAACCAAACATGCAGCATGGGTTACAGTAAAACAGCATGGCTCCGTGGACACCGTGTGTGTGATTAACTGGCCTGTCACTAGTCAATATCCATCTCCTAATCAAAATATATGAAGCATCACAAAGATGAGAAACAGGCAACAAATATGATGGACTGCTGAGGAGCTGAAATCTAATATTCGGCAAGAATGGGCACAGATAGCTTTGGTAAAACTTAAAAATAACATGCTCAGTTTTATTGCATTTTAAAACTCTTTCCCAATTTTCTCAAAATGTGGGCTGGTTCAACATTGAGGTTATTTACAAATAATGATGAAGCTGTGTGTTAGTACTAAGTAATTACCCTCTATAATGTATTATTTAACTTTAACAGAAACCAAAAAGGTCCATTAATTTGACTGACATAAAATGTTGCATTGTGGGACCAATTTGATTTTATTTAGGATTACCCACATCATCCATGAGAGATAAAATGTTATCTCACCACACTGGAATTCATCTGCTCCATCTTCACAGTCTTTTTGGCCATCGCACAGCCAGACGCTGGAAATGCAGTTCCCGCTTGGACAAGCGAAATGGCCCTCCTCACATTTCTGCCCATAAGAAACTGGGACATACAACAAAACCAAGTCAGTCTTTTTGGCATTCGCAATGATTGCGGTCATTATCTTCTCCTAAGCTCTGTATGAATCTCTTGTTCCACTGCCATAATCATCACTGAAAATGAGATCTGTCTTAAGTCTTTTCTAATTGAAGCTGGCTTTCTTGATCCGCCTCCGAATACATGAGTAAGATGTGAGCCTGTGTGTGTGCATCAGTCACTGCTCACCCTGGCAGTTGGTCTCATCTGCATAGTCTCCGCAATCATTTGCACCATCACAGATCCATGATGGGTGGATGCACAGTGAAGTGGAGTTGCAGCTGATGAAATCTTTTTCTTTCACCCCCAACTTGTAAAAGTGAGAGCAGTCGGTGTGGTCTAAACAGGAAAGAAACATCACCACAATAACTCCATTGTCACAACGCCACTGATGGTGGAAGTAAATACTAAAGATGCAATCTTCATTATGATCCAGGAGTGAATATACTTGATCTGCTAAGGATGCAGCTACAGGTACATTTTTGTTTTAGCTGCAATGCAAAACAACGGCAGAAGGACTTACTGCAGTTTTTTTCATCCGAGGCATCGGCACAGTCTATGACCTGGTTGCACCAAGCTGAGCTCGGAACACAGCTCCCGTCCTTGCAGGAGGATTCTGATAAGCCGCATGTGACATCTGTTGGAGACAATTAGCATTTCAAACACCTGAAGGACAGTTAAAGGTAAAGCGCACAAAAATGAATCATAGCTTCTTTTAAGGAGGACAAAACTTGTGGTGTTTATGCAGCTGGACAGCTTGTGAAGAGAAGCTGTCTGAATGACACCCCTTCTCTGTGCTATGCAATGGCAAATTATGATTAATATGCAAAACGGTCTCTTAGCTCAGTTGTTAAAAACTACAGAGTGCAGTCATTTAGCTCTGCATTTAGTTACCAGTATTTAACTTAGTAATACTCTAATCAAGTGTTCTTATGGCAATAAAATATTTCATTCTTGGTTTCCCATTAAAAGAAAGAAATACATAAAAAGACAAGCAAACATGTGGGGCTGGTAATGGCACACCATGCTGAGATAAACTCCTTTCTGAAAACTGAGACCGCTGGGTTGGAAAGTCCCCAATAATTACCAACCTACCACTGTCTCCTTGTGGGTTCAATCAGCCTAGCCACAGTCGTCTGCAAAATTATTCTTACCCTTCCATTAGATCAGGAAAAACAAACACCTTTCACTGAAATACACTGAAACTGATAAAAGCAATAATATATAAAAATGTTCTGAAAATCTTGACATTGTTTTTTAACTGAGGTTCAATAGAAATGTTTTTAAACAAGCAAAAATATGAAAAATTTTACATACTTTACATCACTTAAAAGCTAATATTTTGTTGAGCAATCCTTTAAGGCCATCAATGTAATCTGGCATTTCCTGTAACTCTCCATCAGACTTCAGCACCTGTTGCTCATCAGCATCACCAATTACAGAATGGAAATAACAAAAAGAAATCACATGTCATATAAAAGCTTACATCCCTGTAGCGAAATTGAAATAACACCAAATGTTGTACAAGCCCCCGGAAACGGTTTCCAGGGGTAGTGGTTGGGCGTCTCTTTTAATTTGAGCTCTCCTTATGATCTTGGGGCTCATTAGACAGCGAAGGCTTAACACAGCATGTGGCCTTGTGTGCTGTAATAACATACGCATTAGTGTGACTGGATTGTGCCCTCAGCGGCAGGACGCGTAGAACAGGAGATCAAACGGCTGCAACTCACTGCTACAGAGAGCTTCGTCAGAGTTATCCCCACAGTCATCGATTCCATCACAGAAGCGACTACTGGCCACACATCGCTGGTTGTAGCAGGGTCTGAAACCCCTCCGACAGCTCCTGTTGTCTGAACAGATTGTACTGCATTAGCATGTCACAAATTATTAAAACAACTTTATAATAGTAAGAGTCTTCAGGAGCTGTTGTTGTCCAGTCCATACCAACATTTAGTTTACGTAGATTTGTTAAGGTTGCCTTACCACAGTACTGCATCTTCTCATCCGATTTATCTTTGCAGTGGGCTATTCCATCACAGGTCAGCTGGTAGTTTATGCACTCTCCATTCCCACACTCAAATTCAGTGTAGATGTTGCAGGAGGAGTTCTCTGCTGCAGATGGAGAGGGGGAGGATGCATCAAAACATATGTTATTCATACAGCGAACTGAGATGCTTTATTTCAAAATGTGGCAAATGAGCCTAGATACAAAACCCATCCATAATTGTCTGATCTGCACAGGAAATGCCATAAAGAACATTTTTTAACATATAAATTCACTCGTCAAATATCCCTACAATTATGAATGAAATTCTACCAGTTATTCTCTCTGCTTTGCAACATGCAGCTTCACAGTCAAAAGTTCAAATGTGAAAGTTACTAAACTTCTTCCTGCTTTAGTAATGAGTCAAATTTGGTTGTTAAAAAACCTGCGATCCTCTGCCATGACTCCAAAGCTGCCATCCAGCTATGAGTCACTTGCCATGTTCAGTCTGGCCAAACTTTCCTCATTTGAACACCTCCTCTCACCATATGGTCTATTAGCAACACTGTGTTTCAAATTCAACCAGAGATGTCAAATTAGAAAGAGGGCACAGCTGCAACACTTTATAATTGTGTTTTTACACTGGTATTTGTGGCAAAAATTTGTCTTCTTTCAGCATTTTCTTCTTTCTCTGTCTGCATAAACTTCAGACAGTCAAACTAAAGCTCTGTTTGTTTTTATCCATCTACTGACTTTGACTCTTGAGAACCAACATTACAAAGTTATCAATTCAAAGATGTCACAGGATTTTTTTTCTTTGGAAACATCACAGAAAAAGATCAAGAGAAGCCAGTTTATACTGGTCATATAAAAGTAGCCAGATACTCATTAAAAGAGATACATAAAAAGAATAAACAAACAATAGAGCACTTTTAATTTTTGAGCGTGTGTTAGATGCTTGAAGTCACTATTGACACAAAATCTCTGAATAAAAACACAGCTCCAACATTTTACATCAGCTCTGAAATGAAGAAATCATTTCTGCATCACACTTACAGGAAGCAGAAAGTCATCATTTCTAGACAGAAGGAATTAAAAACAATGGATATGTGAGGAACTGAGGTGTAATTTCATCTGGAGTATAGTGTGACGTCATACACAGTCTCTCTGTGTTGATCTCCAGACTTGTTTTTATGCGCCAGTCCAGTCACACATTCATGTAAATTAGCGTGTCCTCCCTTCTGTCAGAACCCTCGGCCCTTCCTCCCTCCCTGTAAGAGGCAGTAGCCAATGAGCAATGGCAGCGGGGATTTTTTAAGCAAAACGGTAGCGAGCACAATGAAACGTTCACATGAAGATGAGCAAGATCCACTATTACGTCTAAAAATCAATAGTTGTTGACAAAGAAGTTGTCAGACAAAGGAAGGGACACAACACAGATCATTGGCCTTGTACAGGATTTCAAAAGTGGGGGCTAAAGGTGATGAGGTGGGGAGAAGAGGTAGTGGGACACTTTCAGGCTACAGGAAGTACACAACCAAAAACCTTGTGGTGAAATGATTCTGCTTTCGATCCTTTAAAGTTCAACCTTCTCATTGTTATCTCCATCAAGTTCAGATCTTGCATACTACACTCCAATGTTTTGGTTAAAGTATGTGCCGTTAGTTTGTACTTGGTTAATAATAAACTCTCAGCAGTTGAAAAATAAGCTAATAATAGTCTGTTTAATCTGATGTTTTACAGTCACAGTAGGGAATCTTTCAAGTTATTCGTTTTTTTTTTTTTTCATCAGAAGTTTAATATGAAATGCAAACGCAAATCATCATTCATCATCATCTCCATCATTTCATGAATCTGTCAGTAAAAGAAGAACCAACATGAGCTGTGGGTGGTTAAACTGCTGATGAGGAAATGCAAGTACTGTATCCGAGAACCAAACTGCCAGACAAGTTTTTTCTTCTTTTTTTTCCCCATCAGTTTGGATCAGAGACTGGTTTGCTGTGTGTGCTCCAGTTGGCTTCAGGATAGGTGTGATATGCTCTCTCGTGTAGCAACAACTTGTTTCAGTTGTCCAACCATTCATTTTCTGCAGCTTAACCAAGGTCAGGTTCAGAAGGGAGACTCGGACATCCCTCTTCTCACGGACACTTCCCAGCTCCTGCTGGGAGATTCCAAGGTATTCCCAGGCCCAGGGTCTTCTCCCAGTAAGACAGGTCTGGCAAACCTCCAGAGGGACCTCAGCTCAAACCCCCTCAGCTAATTCCTTTTGATACAGGGAAGCAATCGCCCCAAGCTCTCCCCATGTGTGAGCTCCTTCCCTGATCTCTCAGGCTGAGGCCAGCCACCTTCAGAGGGATCTCTCATTTCACCAGATTGTACCTGTGACCACTACCAGAATCTTGTGAACATAGGTGAGGGATCAAACTTAGACCAGTTAATTGAGAGCTTTGCCCCTACAGCTCAACTCTCTCGTCACCATAATGGACTGAAGCAGTGCCTTAAATACTCCGTACTGTGCGCATTGTAGGCTCATCGATCGCTACATCCCACTATCACTCACAAAAAACAAGATACCATAATAGTTAAATTCCTCTGCCTGAGGGAGCACTCCACTTTGTTCTGGTTGAGAACCATGCCCTCAGACTAAGATAATCTTGATTTGTTGCCACTAACAGATCTGAAAATTTATAGTAAAGGCATCAAAGGCATTCTATGAAGAGCTCAGGAAATCATGTCAACTTGTGAAGAAAAGGGCACACAATGTCTCCTTTCAAATAACGCCTCTATGAGGGGCGCCACTGAGAATTAATATGTTATTTTGAGAATGCTTAAAAGGGTGTCTGCCCATGGCCTCGGGGTGATTAAATCTGAAGTAGCTTTTGACTTACAGACACATCTGTTGTCATCTACGAGCACGCGTTCTCCACGGCAGGAGCAATTGACCCTCCCGTGCGGGGTCAAGAGACAGAGGTCACCGCAGCCTCCGTTCATGTGCCGACATGGGGACAGCTCACCTTCAACAACAAACAGAAGTTACACTCAGATGTGGGGGAAGGAACAATCTGATATGTAGGAGTCGTTCAATATATTCCCGAGGTTATCTGCTGAGTAAAAAAACACGGAACTTAGTATTCTGCTTGACAGGCTGAAGCCTTTTTCATCGATTACAACAGTTATATGCCTGAAAATGAATTGTATCCCCTTTATCATTTGTAGCAAAAAAGAATATCTTAAAAGCCGTACACAGAATTTGGTTTCTGGACTGTTACCTCTTAATCACTGCTAAATAAAAAAGGCTTTTTTAATCCTACACCTGACAGCAAACTGGACTTCTGCTGTCAAAAAGTAAAACTGATTCTAAAAGGAAAAAAGAGGAATGAAGCTTATAACATGAAATATGGGGCAACATATTGAGTTTCTAGAGCCACCACCTGCCCTACAGCCATGAGGATTGCATTCATAAGCACCTAAAAACATTCATCTGTTCTGCAGCTCAGGTAACCTAATTGTGTGGTTATTTATGGTCCAGATATTCATGACAACCAAATACAATTAGAATGTAACAAAGTAAAGACTAAAATGCATAAACTAATATTCCTGTCTTTTATTTCTGATCATTGCACATGTTACCGGAGACCTGCAGCTGTGCCCATTCAGGCCGCAGGATACAATTATTCCCCATAACAAGATAAACAAGGAAACAAGTTGCTGTTGGCATCTTGAGTCTGACCAGAGGGATGTGCTTAAGCCCACATCTTTTTGTCCTACTTGGAAATTAAACTTTTTACGACACTTAAGAGAGTCCCTCTTCAACATAAGCTACTTTTTTTATTAATTACCACTGAGGCTTCAGTTTCCGGCCATGCTAAATAAGACCACTTTCATTTATCAACCCCACCGTTTTGTACATCCAATAAAGATTTTTGTCTTAAATAAGTTACTGGTAGCTGGTAACTGTGCAAACTATTTGATTTCCTTATAAATAAATATATAAATATTTTTATTTTTTGGTTCAAAATATTCCTTAAAAATTCATTCATACAAAGATTTAGGAGGATTTCTTCTCTCTCTTTTTAATTAAACATCAGTGTTTTACATCATTACAATCTAGTGCTGACATGGTTCAGATTCATTCTAGTTTCAATGCTTTATCTTATGTTATTTGAATAAAATAATAGTAAGTCAGTGAGGTTAAAACTGTATGGATGTACACAACGGGGGCATGAAAGCTGTAAAAAAAAAGGAAAAAAATCATACAGATGCATTATTTGGTTACACTTCCATTTGGCTACATTACATTCACCCACATGATATATTTAGTCACATGAAAAAGAAAGTAAATTTTAAGGTTTTATGTATGAGAACATAATTCTTCCAAATAATCTAGTGATTACAGGGGCTTGAAATTATGTTAATGTGGCCTGAGATGAACAAAAAACATACAAAATCATTATTTTAAACAAACACTCAACATATAAATTACGACAGTATGTAGGAGTCAGATGCTGCGAATCAAACAGACTTGATTAACTGATCGTCATCACCTCGGGCTTCAGGTGTGTTAACATCACATTCAGGAGGAAAGCAATGATTTTACAGAAACATCTGTCTTTGCCAATTAGTCTGAGGGAGTTTTTAAGGTAATTTTCAAACCATTAGGATTCTATAAATTTAGAGTGAGAAAGATACTTGTGGAAAACCTTCTAGACAGCAGCTAATCTCCCTGTGAATGGCTATCACAGCAAATATTCCCCAATTTCAGACAGTAAATGCTCAGAGAAACTATTGGGAAAGTAATGAAGCCACATTTCACGCTCTACGGATCTCTGTTAGCATGTGGTTACAGTTAGAGGAAAAGGCTCAAAGTATGGCCTTTTTTGAAAGGATTGCAAGAAACAGCTATTTAATCTAAAAATGTTGTGAAAGTTGGATTTGAAAAGTTGCAATACACCGCAAAACATCCAGAAGAATATTCTTCAGACATGAGCGAACATGTCTTATAGTGGAGGGCTGACAATTTGTTTTTGTTTGTTTTGTTGCAGTTACAGGACCTGAACACCTTGCAGTCATTGAGTCCACCATAAACAATGTCATGCAAGAGGACAATGGCCTAAAACACAAAAATAAATCTGCAATGAAATGATTTAAAAAGAAGAGACTCAAGATGTTGCCATGCCCCAAAACTCAAGACCCTATCCCAATTATTTTGAGTTTCTCCAGCCAAAGTTTCAAATGGATGTACTTAGTTCAATAAACTCTAATTTTGCCTCATTTTAAGTGAATTCATAGTGTCACGGGATGTGCTGTCAATCTGAGGTTGTATTCCTCCTATTTTATGACCTACAGATGACCAGACGGTTGTTTACTAAGTCTTGATACATATTACCATAGAATTCACTTCCTGTTTCATGTGTATGTATATACAAGAGTACATACATGGGTCATAAATTCTCTACTAAATTCATCTAAATTCATCTCATGGTCTAAATTCATCTCCACCTGTTCACATACTCACAGTTATTGGTATCCTTGGCAACAGCTATAATTCCCATCGGTTGATGGGGTATGTCTGCCCGAAGCACCTTGGTGTCTCCACCTGTGTACTTGTTTGATCGCAGGACAGCTCTGCGGGCCCAATCTGACCAGTAGATGAAATCTGCATATATGGCAAGTCCATAGAAGTTTCCAGTTCCTGATTTAACTATGACCTAAAAATAATAGAACAGAGAGCTGCAGTCAGGTCAGAGTTGAAACATCTCATAATATTTCCTGTATTTAGATAGTGTAATTGTTTGTTGCGTAATCCAAATAGTTGTCCATCCATTCATGAACTACTCATGAGCATCTTTTAAAAATTCTAACTTGAGAGCATCCTGAGATCATTCCGAACACATCCCCCGGAATAAATAAGGAGAATAATGGTTCCCCTCATTAATCAACAAATCACCCCTGCCGCCAACTTGACTGCTTAACCCAGATGTTGGGGGAGTAAATGACAGAGTCACTGGCAGTGAGGCAGGAATCCATCAGATGCCTCCTTGTGGGACTCTCCGGGCTTGTGTGGAGGATCAGGGACACCAACAGCTCTGTAGTCTCAGCCATTAGTGGGACAGGCTTGTAAGCGGCATCACATTAGCACTGTGCCATACTGGAATTAATAGGACAGGTGTTGATTAAAGGAGCCCAGCGTGTAGAAGCAACAACTGGCCATCGTGTGAGTGAGAGAAAGAGGAAGGAGGAAAGGTGAGCACCAGATGGGGTAGGACAGAACATATTGATAGAGAAATTTGATCTGAGAAACATTTTGGTCTACAGCCTTCAAAGCATTAGTTCCATGTTTCTGAACTAATATTTTCTCTAGATGGGAAAAAAATATTTCACGGGAAGTTACCCGTCTCTCGGCTGAACAGGGTTTAAATATGATATTTTTATTTAAAACACTTACATCCTATTACTTTAAAGGGCTTCTGTTTGCAAGACAAATGACACAATCCCAAAGGAAGCTGGATTGACTGAAATGATGCTAACCTTTTATGGCCACATCTCAATTTGTGCTCCTTCCTGAGAGCAGGAAAAAAAGGCTCTTTTCTCCCTGCTAAAGCCGCTGACATCCACCCTTATCTACTATTCTGCTGTCTGTGGAGCACAGGCTTTATTAATGACAGGGGTCTTCACTCTCAAAATGGCATGGAGGCAAGAGCCATGCAACAGCTCTCCTCCCCAAGCATACTGTCAGCATATAATGGTGCCGCTGCAGTGACGAGGAGTAGCTGCACAGTAAAAGATCATACTGCCACAGAAGTCTACAGCCATTTGATTCATTACAAAACCCCTGCTTTGCCATGCCTTTTGTCATTTTGGTTCTTTTAAGTCAATCTGTCTTTCTCCTAAATTAAAATCCTGCAGCCTTGGTAATTTTTTCTAATCTTAACACATCACTGTGAAAAGTGCTTAAACAATATTCTTCTGTGACTGTGAGCTTCAAGCTTCTCTCTCCACGTTAAGCTCATTGTCCTCAGCGGGTGTGTTTGGTTGCAGACCGAAGTTTACAGTCAGCTACGTATCTGTTTAATTCACACATTTTAATTGGAATGGAGTTTCTGCACCCACAGCAGTTCCACACCAAAGCCTTCATTAGCAGCAGAGACGGTGGCAAGGGCAGGCAGGTCCTCAGAGGTGAGGACTTTTTGAGCCTATAGTGACCCGGCTCATCAAACATATGGGTAACTAATTGAGATGGGCCAAAGTGCTGAGCTCCACAGGTCATGTCAAGCAAAGACCAGAACCTGTAGCAAAAGAACTCCTCCTTGTACTGTAATCCTCTCAGTACCCTGGACACAACTGCTTGGGATGTAATGTATAATGCATGAGACTTTTATCGACATAATGTAAACTCCTCTCTCTGACTTTTGTTTACTTTAGTGAGAAAGGACTTTAGTGCCTAAGGAAACTATCAGAGAGCATCAGAGATGACTTTACAAAACTTTAGGATAAAAAAAGCAAAATGAAGACAATTCCACAATGTGCCTTCAGCAAAGTGGAGTTTTGCATTACATGGACAGCTGGGTCTGGTACACCTTTAGTGCCCCTGAAAACAGAGCGGGATCCAGAAGAATAAAAGAAAGGTATCGGTGTGACCAACAGAGACACATCTGATACCCGGAAAGTGCTTAAACTTTGTGCAACATTCACGATAAATAGATCAGTTAAAAAAATTGCAAGTTTCCAAAACTGTAGATTTTTCTGTACGAACTTGACCTTAACCATCATGAAAATTTTTAACAAGCTATGAGTAGAACAGGATAAGAGAAATCCAACACATTTGGATCATAATATAACACCTAGCCATCCTATATAGAGTAATTAATTTGATTATTACAGAGGAAATTAAAGGCCATTATTAACCCCTCCACAAGTTACTGATCCTAAAAGAGCATTTCAAGGTGCTTAACAATCTGCTATCACAAAGGAAACCATAGTGAAATCTTAACACCTTTAGTATCTTTCACATTTTCTAATGTTAAATAGTCTTTCATTAGACCCGATTGCACACATAGCTGGATTAAAAGAGGGACGAACATGTTGCATGGACAAATGATTGGATTCCACTATATGACCCTTTTTCTTTGATGTTTAGTGACTTTTATAACAAAGATGGTTTCAGTAAACAAACGAGCATTAAAAAAAATAATGTTTTTAGTCTTGCCTGTTGAAAGTGGAGATGGCATGATCATTTCCAGTCTTTTATTTTTTAATTTTGGATACCCCTGGATAAACTTTGCACTCATTAAAACCCCAAACAGGTTGTAATTATTTTAGAACAAATGAGCGCTTTCTCCTGGGGGAAACCTCCTCCTGAGAGCAAGGGGATTAGTGGGAAGTGTCCTCTGTTTTGTTCCTGAGGCTTGTTGAGCAGTGGGAGAGTGGATGATGGTGACTTTTGAAATCACACTACTTCAGTTTCCAAGCTACTGTCACAGCAGAAAGTGTGGTAAAATGCAAGCTAAAGGTGCAAACTTCCACTTTCCCATTGTTTACCAGGGTTAATTTGCCAATAGCCTTTCTTTGTACATATGTGTGTGAGGTTGTACAGTAGATACAAACTAACGTTGCTGGCTGGTCTGAGCAAATCATGTTTCTGAGCACTTATGGAAATAAAAAACAGATTCTTGGCCCAGTGAACAGAGTTTTCTTAACCCCTTAAGGTGTCTTTTCACGCAGTGAAGCCATGCTGTTTTTACAGGAGTAAGTAGCTATATACCTAATACCAACATAGTACAGACATTTGAAACTGCTTCACTGGAAGCTTCAGACCCCATGCCCTTTTATGTTTAAACAGGCTTGACTTTTAGCTTTGGTTTACCTGCAAGGCCAGCATGTATTGGGTTATAAAAGACTGATGAGTTAAAAAAAAGAAGCTAATTAGCTAATCCACTAATGCAAGATGACTGGGTCTTTATGACGGTTAAATGAATTACCTTGCTTTCACCAAAACAAAGTACTTAGAGAAGAATTGGACCTCTTGTTCCTTGGAGTATAAAACTGCTTTCAAAATAGTTGTACAATCTAGTCATGATCTCACCAGGGCCCAGTGTTCGGAGAGAAAGAAACTTAAATAAAACCCAGAAATATGATGTGATAGTCTCAAGAGTGAAATGCTACTAGAAAAATTTAAATTTTCCTGCACAGTAATACTTGAACATGAGTTGTTGAGAGTGATTCTACTCTAAGACTACAGATAATCCAGAATACATGAACAAGCATACCCTTCAATTATGCTTACAGTGTCTACTTTTCGTATGTATAGAAATACTATGATCTTTACTTTTCAAGGATATATAGATAAAAATAGATTTAAAAAGAACATTTTTAAACACCAAGAATAACATATCCTGTGTAAATTTATACCCAAATTGCATTTGGATACAATTGTATTGACAGTAAATATAACCTATGTCCATCTAAAGTAAAATACTGATTAACAGCCATTTTATTCTTTTTTTTTGCAATTATTTATCATCATCTTCTCATTATTCAAATAGGTTTAAAACCCATCGAATGTAGATGGGATCTACCCATCGAATGTAGATCTCTCTCTCTTTTTTTAATACATGGCATGAATTCATTTTAAAGAGCCGAGAGCAGAAATGTCTCCCATGTCATTACAACATAATTACTTTTGATCCTGTTGATCCCTTGCTAATGTTACTGATCCACAGTAGGGATCTTTAAATTAAAATGACTTAATTGAGCAATCCACACAGTGGGAAAGAAGGAGTCAAAACGACACAAAACTGGCATGGCTGAGGAAATAAGCTCATTATACTGTAGGGAACTAGAAGCTTCCTGACTCACCGATAAAACAATGTCTCAGCCCAGCAACCAATACCTTTTATGTGGGGGTCATTATTTTCATACTTACATATCTGCTGGAACCATCGTAGTCACATCGCTCAATCTTGCCAAGAGTTCCATCTGAAAAGTAGAGCTTCTCTGCTTTGTGATCAATTGTCAGTCCATTGGGCGTTAGGATGTCAGAACTGATGACAATCCTCATATTTTTTCCAGCTAAGGTGGACCTCATGATACTGGGCCTCTGCTCGTTCCAATTTGTCCAAAACATCAGGCTTCATATGCAAAAAAGAAGACAAAGCAAACATTTTAATGCCAGTGAGCACATTGAAGCGCTTCCTTTCACAGTTTATAAACAGCTTACTGTATAGCTGTCATCAGACACTCCCTCATCTCAAAAGAGGAGCTACTTCACCTCAGTAATTCGACAGTCGCGCCACCACAGCATAGTAAGTGCAGAGCAAGTATGTGTCACCTGCAACTGAATCAGTGATCACAAAAAAATGGCTATTTATATCAGCAGCAGTACTCACAAGTGAGCTATTCAATTCTGAGCTAAGCAGGCAACACACACACAAGTTAATGGGAACATTTCCGGATGTTTATGTGGTCATTTTAGTTAGTTTTAGATGATCAAAATCATCCATTAGCCGGCAGGACTGGTTTCCTTTCTTTGCCCCAGAGCAATTCACAGATAAAAGTTAATCTCTGTTTCAATTAAATAAAAATGATCATCATCACAGGTTGTGAGATAAAAATAATCCATCCTCATTCTTCTATGTGTGAATATGAGAAATTTGTAGTGGGAAATTTCTATTTTTGCTGGGGCTTTTTTTTTTATAAGGATTGGCCAAATTTTAAAATCACAGCAAGGCAGACAAATCAGTAATAAAAGCTGGATGCCTTAAATTGTATATAATGATAATAAAAAAAACAACCTTTTCCTAACCCTAGGCTCACATTTCATAATATAATGAAGTCCTGAAAGTCCACTTTAGAACGATAATAAAGATTCAGGTTAGAAGTCATGACCAGAAGCTACTAATTAATCACTTGAGTTTAAATTCTAATTATCAGACTGTGATTCTGCAGTGGGATGGATACGGCGCCCAGCTGCCAACCAAGGATAGTGTGAGGTCAAGAAACTAATTGAGCTGGTGTAGCAGGAGAAGCAGGACTCTCATCCTTGAAAGAGAGCTAGTAAAATTTCTCTGTTTATAAAAAAAAACTGATCTAACTTCACAGAAACAAGGATGTTTTACTGGTTTTAACAATATGTTAATGATGAGATGTTTCTAAATTGGCTAACAAATGTTCTTTTCATGTAATGTTACATTATGTTAGGTTATACTGCAGTACCTCCTCCTTTAGCTTTCTGATAAGTTTTCTTGATGTGCTCCTTGTCCGTATTTGTTCTGTGTCTGTGTAAGCGCTTCGAGCTTGTTCATTTTCTTTGCTAGTGACTTCACATTTCCCATCAGAGCAGTTGGAAGAAATGTTTTGAATTTCTTTCCCTTTACCCTCTGCCTTGCTCCTATCCCGCATCCTCTTCATTTCCTTTTCAACTCTAGTGGGATTATTGCTAATTGTTCTATCAGTAATTTGGTTTTGGAGAACTTGATCACTTGACCCCACTGGTAAACAGCTTTTTGTTCCCTAAAGTTGACTCCAATGGAAGTGGGGAAATCATTTGAGCAACATAGTCTCCAAACCAGCATTAAGAAAGGTGGATTGTCTTAGTAAGAAGTCAACTTTTACAAAGTTAAAGGTTTGGCAAAACCAACAACACATTTCTGTGACTTAGCGGCACATCATAGCATGTATCAATTCCTCACTATACAACAATCACTGTATGGCAGGGTTAATGACTGTGTCATAGTCTGCACAAATCCCATGAAAAAAGAAAATCATGATAAAATGGAGGGGAGAATTCAATTAAACCAGAAGCAGAAAGAGGTTAAAAGGAGGGTCAGCAAACACTTAATGTCATAATTGTTTTTCTTCCACTCTCTGAATTTTAGTAAGCAGGCAATCTAAGGATTGTCTGAGACCTTTGTGTTGGCGGCATATCAACAATACAGTCCATGAATAGATTTACAGACAAGGATGAAGATCTTAAAATTTGTCCTGCTACCAATAGTTGGCCACAAGATGGGTTTTGGAACAGCAGTAATGTGATTATTTTTAATGTGTTGGCAACAACTCTGTTTTGAGAGCTATTTATTTATAATGTGTGCATGACAATGTGAAAATGGCACATTAAGCTTATAATGCTCTGCATGTTTTGGAAACCAAATCAAGCTTTATGTGTTTTTGTTGCTATTTAGAAACATAATTGTGCTGTTTTAGGTTGTTATTAACTGTATTCCCTTGAACCATGAAATGTTACTGAAACCCCTTTTTTATAGCTGCTGACTCACAGTGCCAAAGGCCAAACTTTAGTCCAAGTGAACAACATAATAATTTGTCCAAAGGTTAATATTGTCATTTGGAGACAGTGAGGGCCCCAACACAAAGACTAGGAAAAAAGCTACTTACTTTTGACACTCATCCAGAGCCAGAACATGTGGGTGGTCTTCTTCTGATAGAGTGACCACGGCCTGCCTGGGAAAGGAACCGACTCGTGTCTGGTCCACAGTTTGTCTGGTGATGGTAGATGTGGTGGAACTGGTCCAGTACAACGTATCCCAAGCCCGGTGGTAAGCCAGTCCCTCCACTGAACCCACATCTAAGAAGAACAGGGATAAGAAGCCACTTTAGTTAGGAGTCCTATTTCTGACAGAGGATAAATTCATTCTTTAAAAAAGCCTGAAGGAGACTTGTCAGAGAGGACGGGTCAGCATGTCTCTGACTCCCAGTCTACCAGTGCTGGATTCTCCCAGGGCTGTGCCCTTTCTCATCAGTTATTCTACCTCTGTTCACCAACAGCTGCACATCTGGACATCTGTCAAACACCTTACGTTTGCTGGCGACCCATCCTCACCAGCCCCTTCTCTGATGGGGACAAGTCTACAGTACAAAAGTGAGACGGACCATCTGGAGTCCTGATGCAGCATAAAAAACCTGGACCTCATCGCTGTTAAGACAGAGCAGATAGTGAAGTTCAGGAAGGACCCAGTCCTTTTCTCTCCTGCCATGTACAGCCAGTGAGGCTGTACATGAAAGTCCTTCTGCTTCCTGGGGGTCACAATCATCCAGGAACGCAAGTGAAAAACATCTTCCTCAACAAGAATGTTTGAACGAGGCTGGACTTTCTTCAGCAGCTCCAGAGGTTTCACCTACCAGTTAAGCTGATGCTGAACTTCTACACATCCATTTTTAATCCTTTCTAACATCCTCAATATGCAGCCACGGCCAGGGAAAAGCTGTGGATGATGCCGCAGTGCATCATCCACTTCTGAGAAGGTAACCGGCTGCAGTCTCCCATGTTTCCAGGAAATTGACAACTCCAGGACTCAGAGATTTGCGACCAGGACCACAGCCAATCCCTCTCATCCTGGACACATTTAGCTCCATTTCTTTTTTATTCTCTCTCCATGAAGTTCTGTTCCATCAGGACCAGGACCACGCCACCACAGCTGATTCTTCCCTGCAGCTGTAAGCCAGCTGAACTGTGTCCCAACCACCCCCAAGTGAGCCCCCCCTCACTCCACCTAACCAACTCATAACTCATTTATCTTCTTATTTTAACCTCATTTCATTGTGTACATATTTAAAACCTTTTAAGCTCTAGGCCAAAATTCCTCAAAATTACATGTTTCACTTTAAATGAGTATATCTCTGCAACCACAAGGTTCATTTAAATAAGCTTG
>JAVQJG010261554.1:0-14569 GCA_036024015.1 Craterocephalus amniculus
CACATGTAAACCAACATGCTCCAGAGCAGCAGATTCTCTTCCTGCTTTCCCACTTTACTGGCTGCGTCTTCTTTTTAGAGAAACAGAAATCCTCCTAATTCATGATCATTACTTACAAATGAAAGGTTTTAATTGTAGAAAGACACAACAAATAATTAACTTGATTTTACAGGCCTAATATAGGGTTGCACCTCCTAAATTAAGCGTCCACATGCAAATGGTGATGTTTACTTAAATGTAGATAATGTTTGACTCTGTAGCTCCCATGGGAATGTCACAAATGCATCATACAGAGATCATTTGGTGCCAACCTGGCCTAAATAACCACCCTTCTCTCTCTTCTTTTACATTTGGAGTATTTATTTAAAGTGTTACATGCTTTCATTTCATTTAAACTCCCTGTTGGTCTTAACTGGGAGGCCTGGGCTCATTTTGTTTCCTTCACAGATCACCTTGAGAGCTTGTTGACTTCATTCAATGTTTGACTTCCTCGTTGGCTTCCAACCAAAGGCCTACAGCTGGCAAAGATGTCTTTTGCTCTGCTCCTCGGCTTTTGTGAACTTGGCATAGTGGCACAAGAACCTGCTCTCCACCTGCTGCAAGCTCTGGTGGGGATAGTAGTAGTAGTAGAGAGCAGATTCATTTGGCATCCAGCTTTTACTATCTTGGTGTTTCTGGAGCCAGAAATGACTCTTATTTGGTCAATATCCCAGAGGCCATTAGTCAGACTGTTCTAATTTTTCCTTATGAGGTGTTATTTTGGACAGCCAGGGACTATCACCATATTTTATATACAGCGTATAATATGCAGAAGACCTGAGAAACAGACAGATGCCACAGACAGGTGTCAAAATTGTAGCTGGCAGTGATTAAACATTCAAATGAATGTCTTCATTTATAGCATTTTTGGAAAATCAATGAGTATTTGATAGTGCACAGTGTGTGTCAGCAAGGTTCATTCAGAACCTGCACTGGTTTGCCTTTCGAAGTAGGGAAGTTGGCATTTGATGACATTTTGAGGAGCCGTAACTTTGTCATGTAAACCAATTGTGAAACATTCTATTTGTGAAAACGAGGACTTTGAAGGTGGTAATCAGTGAAATGGGGCATGAAATACCTACAGAGGTAAGTCATCCTGAAAATCTGATGCCTCACCTCATTGCCTTTACTGTTCAGTGGTGTCTACACGGCCATGACCGATAACTGATGCATGCTTCTGCCTACAGCAGCGATGAAATTACCTGCCAGTGTGGTACGGAGCATAACGGAAAGATGAAATGATTGGGAATGTTCTGTGGAAAAATAAGTTGTCACTGTGCATGCGCCTTTTTGTTTCTGAGTCAGATTGGTTAGGAGGTTGTCCTCAGCCGGTTTTTATGTTGTGAGGAGCATGGGGGAGGATGTGAAATAGGATTACATTATTTCCCCAAACAACTCCCATCTAAGCCGACATTCTGGCCAGCCTGTGGGAGCTGGTACTGTACAGCAACAAGTGAAGGATCCATTACAGCTTATCTATGTTGGCTTGTCTGACTTTTCCTCAGGCTGATTCTTTGAACATACTGAGAATTTTGTCTTGTTTTTCATTTCAAATCTTGCCAGCAGGTTGTAAACTTCCTGGTAGGAATCCGACAGATGCTCCGGGATCCAGATTGAATTATTTGTTTAGTGTTAACAGCATTTGAATTCCTCAGAAAACTATAAATTGTGAAAAATGCCTTTTTAATACTACAAGGTTGTCCAGGAGCATACATGGAAATTACAGTAATTGCAAACAGCAGATATCACACAATCTAGCCTTGAATATATTGATTCTGACATGATACATTGTGCGTGTCACAATAACAAGCAGGCAGAAATCTTTGAATTACATGGATGAGCACATTTCCGATATGTCCAGGTTTGTTTTCTGTCAATTCTGGTGCCTTTGTCTTAAAATTAAATTCGATTTCTCATTCTTGTGTCGCAAAGTTGCCATAATGTCTTTTCAACAAATACTCCCTAAAAAACTAGAAATTGACAAAGCAAATAGATGTTCTGTTAGATCTACTTCTTTCCCCAAACAGAAGCAAAACAATTTGTGCATTACTACAGAAAATGTTGTATAAACACCATATCCGGACTATCATTCCGCTCAGTATGATGCTGGACAAGAAAAGTTCAAACTAAATAGAAAAATTGAAAATTGAATAGATAACTAAAGAATTAGATGGTGGAGTCAGCCGGCTCACATCCACATCCAGATGCTAAATGACAGTATCTTTAAATACAATCTATGTTTTGTGGTTGTTTTTTTCTTTACATCATATACACATTTGAAACAGTACCCATGAAACACAGTTTTACTGTAAGGACCAGGTATTGCTCAGGCATCAAATACCATGGCATCCTGATCAGTAAATCAAGCATACACTTTTCAGCTCTTGTTATCCATTTTTGCCCATCTTTATTGAACCGACAGGCGGCCACTGAGGCAGCCGAAGCTCTGTGATCATGCTGTACTGTACTGACACCTGGTGGGTCTGCACTGACAGAATGATCCCAATCTAAAGAACAAAGGCTCCTTTGTGTCAAAAATGGGGGAAAAACAGCCTTGTTTAAAATACTTGTGAAATGACTCATACTATTAGCTATTTCTTTAGTTTTGAAAAACTTTTTCAGAGAAGCTTTATGAAATGATAGAATAGTAGGAAAACAAAGTCAGCTAACAATGAGTTTGAGCACAGAATGTCTTGTGAAAGATTTTAGATGAGTTGTGTAAAGAAAGGGGATTTTCTTTCCACTCGATAGAATAATCCTAGTCCCTGTTTGTTGTTGTTATAACTAAGCAAGAAGCTTGTGTAGAAGTTGGTGCGTCTTCATTTGCTGAAATGAAGCTGTGGCACTCAAAGAGGAAGACACTCGATGTTACTTTAAAGGACACTGTTTGATGGTTTTTCATTCAGGAGCATTGGTTTCCATCTCCTGTAATCTTGATCCTTTCAAGCGAAATGCTTTTCATGTAGTCTTGAATGAACTAAAAACAGACATGCTGTGAAACAGAGTGGAAGGACACAGAGGTTTTCAATAATAAATCCACAAAGGAAACATGGAAACATGCTCAATGTCATCAAACACTCGAACACAAACCACAGGCATGAGAAACATGCTGTTGTCCAACTAGTTTACATAATTCTTTGGCCACTTTGCCTCAAGAGGACGCTGTTCTTCCAACTTCTGTGGAAATATTTGCATGGCTAAATATGTCTGATTTCACATTAATTGCATCACTCCATGAAAAACAGGTGGTGATGTAGCTGGTTACGTAGCCCGGGTGCTTTAATGTTTGGATGCTTTATTCATCATTTCAGCCTGTTAGACTGTACACAGCCTGTCCAAGCTTTTAGCAGGCGAGACGCAGGGTTATTGATTTACGTATGCACATATACACACCTGGTATATTACATCTCAAAACAATATGAGGAACATTCAAACAACACATCTTAGAACTTGATGAATGAAACTTTCCTGTTGAAAACCTTTATTCTATACATAGAGGAGTGTATGAGAGTGTGTGGCCTCCACGTGCCAGTATGCACTCCCTACAACATCTGGGGAGGATCCTGTTGACATGACGGACTTCTCCTGAAGGGCCTTCTGGATTCAGGTCTGCTGAATGGGAAGGTCAGTCCATCCAGCAATCCCTTCATCATGCAGAAGCTGACAACACACGAGGCCAAACATTACAATACACCAGAGGAAGCCCAGGTCTTACTGCAGCGGCTCATGGTATGACAGTGGGTCCAAGGATTTCATCCCAGTACATATGCAGTCATGGTACCTGTGGCTAGCACACAGAGGTTTGTGCGTCCCTGCAAGAATAAGCCTCCTCAGACTATCACTACCAAACAGGCAATGCTGGCCCATGTTGCAGGCAGCAGAAAGTTCTCTGCATCATCTCCAGACACTCCCATGTGTGCAACCTGCTCTCATCCGTAAAGAGCACAGGGCACCTACTGTATCAGCCAGTCCTGGTGTTCTCTAGTAAATGCTAATAAGGCTGCATAGTGTTGGGCTGTGAGCAGAGGCTCCGTAAGTGGATGAGGGGCCCTCATATCCTCACTGAGTCTATTTCTGACAGTTTTAGAAGAGATATGCACATTGGTTGGCTGCTGGAGGTTAGAGCTCTGGCAGTGCTCCCCGAATTCTCCCTTTCATAAAGAAACACATAGCAGTCCTGCTGCTGGGTTGTTGTCCTCCCACGGCCCCCTCCACATCAACGTCTCATGTTAGTGGTGAGGGTACTGGCAAAATGGAAATGTGACCAAAGATCTGCCAGGATGAAGACCGCGACATGGTCTGTGGCCGTCAAAAATGCCTCTCATTTCCCCCATTTAGGTGATAGGTTGACTGTTAAATAAGAAATTGTACATATATATATATATATATATACATATATATGTACATGTGGGCATCCAACATCTTATTGGGCCACAGTATTAAATGGAGAACAATCATGTTAATTTGAAATAAATGGTTTTGCTTCTTTTATTAATTTAATCCCAAAAGCCAGAGTGGTAAATCACCTGCAGGCCGCAGCAGGTTTATGTTTATCTCACAGGTGCAGCCAATTAATTAATGAGAACAATAAAGCTCATGCCATGTTCATTATTGGGCTGCCACTGCAATCATTCCTGAAAAGGGATATGATGATAGTTTCTTAAAAATGTTTTTTAATTAAGCACAAAAAGCGCACAGCAGGTTTCTGTGTGGTAGCCAGCCTGTGAATCGCTCTGCCTCCCATCCTAGGCCTGGACGTTATTGTGGGCGTATAGGAATCATAAGATCGGAAGTGATTATGGACTCTATACATGATAAAAAAATGATACATTCTATTCTATATTTTATTTTTTATGTTTTCAGAAAGAATTTCTTCCTGTGTAAGCATGTTTCTCTTAGTGGGACCAGTTACTCTAAGTGCTGTAACTTTTGATCAGTTAAGTAACTCCTGGGACTTTTCGTGACAAATTTGCCACAGTTCAAAAATACTATCTTCTGCAATGATTCCATTTTCTTCAACATCATAAATGAAAAGAGCTAGGTGTCCATATGTCATGTATAATTTCTGTGTATGTTATGATAAGGAATCATGCATGGAGATACTAGAAATGGTCCCTATCAGGAACTCTGTGCAACATTGGTCATGGTGCTGTTTACTTAAATGCAGGTGGTTCATAACTAATTGATGGAGATGTATTGATCAGTTTAAGTGAAAAACATCCAGAAATGGTCTAGTTTGGATTTCACCCAGTGGAGATTGCATTCTTTTCAAAACAAGTTACTTTTATGAAAGTAGACAAATAACTGCTGCTAAGTATTCATAGCATCAACCAAAATCTTTATGACTTTCTCTTCTTGGCCACAGTACTGCAAATGATTTTTATTATCCTCTATTATGAATATCTTGCATTTTGAACACTGCAAGGGGATCTCTGTACGTGATAAAGTTTTCCCTCTATATTCAGTGGCAGTCCTCGGATTAAATGGGGCACTTCTTTCCATTTTCCATGTTTGCGTGAATTGTCCCACCCATTGTCAAAGAGTCAACACTTTCTTCTTTAAAGTTGCAGTATTGAGCTGTCACTGCTGACCTGACTACAAAACTCTTTTTTCCAAACATTTTGATCTTTGCCTACCTCAGGGTGGTGTTTATTACATTTTACCAGCAGGTGGAAGCATAACACAGATCAACCTGATCAACCTGAGAACTCTTCCAAACTTCCTTTTAATTTTACCCTGACCACAGTGCACACTCATTTAGTGCAAACAAGTGATCTCTATCCCATGTGGTGCTTTAAACATCATTCAGTTGGTTTGATTATTCTCCACTGTTTAATATCCTTCAATTAATTATAGAAAATTGATTATATTTTGGCAAAAAAAAGAAATATCAAAGGTGAATGATAAAAAATGGAATAAATGTAATTTTTATATTTGAGGAGGGACTTAATGAAGTACAAATATAATTGATATGAACTTGTAAATCCCTCTAATTCTTGCACAGACCAAAATACTTCACACTTTAACCTGTCCTGACTTTGGATGAGATTCAGTGGCCTCATTGGTGAGAGGACTGTGAGACGTCTGCTCTACTGGCTGTGAGTTTCTTTCCAGTGCAATTTTATAGTTGGAGTAAGTGAAAACACCATTCATCTGGTCTGTGTCATGACTGAAGCAAGTATTTCATGCGTCATTCTTTCATCCATGAGCGGAGGACCATGGTGCACCTCCGCCCAGTTTACTGCTGCTGTGATGGGAGCCAGGTTGAAATCCAGAGCGCAGAAACAGGTCAGCGCTGGTTGTCACACTGGACTTGATTACAAACCAACTAATAGAATATGAGCTAATTAAAGATTTAATATCACTATCTGGTGCTTTAAACAAGCTACTAATTAAGCTTTTCTCCAAATGCCTACCGCATGCATCAATCCCTGATCTACATTATGATTTGGACCTACATCATTACTCATCTTCTGCTCTCCCTTCGCTGGAGCTCTCTCCCTCCCCTCCCTTGCTTCAGAGCCAGATGGATTACCTCATCAATCAAAGTTCCCAGAAACCCGTCCTGTGTGTGTGTGTGTTTGTGTGTGTGTGTGTGTGTGTGTGTGTGTGTGTGTGTGTGTGTGTGTGTGTGTGTGTGTGCCCCACAAATGCTGCGTCTCCCCTCAAATGGAAGACAGTTTGCAGGTGTTCGCTGCAGCCATTTTGAAGGGGAAAAAATGTCAAATTATCATATTATCAATCATTCACATCTGGATAACATGGCTAATCTTTCCCATGCACAGCAGACTTTTAAGGCTTCAGAGCAAAATTAGATTATCAAAATGTGTGCGGGTGGGGGGGGCTTTATCATGGGCCAAAAGCTTTTAAAACTTAACAGATATAAATAGATCATAAGAAGATTATAAAGATTAAGGATTAAGTAAGCTCAATGAGAAGAATGTGTTATCTTACATGGTAAAAAAAGAGGAAATGTAAGAAAATACATAGCTCTTACAAAGAGCAATGATTTGATAAAATCTTTTATTATTTCACATTTCTATTATCAATAATCCATTTTAACTGGTGACCTGTGTGGGGGCGAAATCTGCCCCTGGCCTGATAACAGCTGCGTATACAAGTGGAAATGGAGAAGGGGTGGCCAGACGGTGAATTTCATCATTTACAAAAATATAGCAAGAAATGTTTCCAATGATGTCAGAGTAGTTAGGTCAAAATTGTTTACATGAAAAGATTCAAAGATCCTGACCCTTTACTTATGTGCTCAACCCAACAGAGGAAACTTTACAGTTTTGTACAGTCAGTTTTTTTCCCTCCCTCCTCGAAAGGAACAATTATGGAGCGGGCAACGCTGATAACACCTAAGGAATTTGAGGCATGCACAAACAGCCCTTCCCCCATCCGCTTGGCTCTCTCTCTCCCCTTCCCCCTGCCCTCATCCCCTTCTCTCCTTTCCTCCCTCTCCATCACCAGTCTCTCTGTCTGCCTCTTCACACTCAAATCTGTTCCTCTGATTACTTCCAGCCAGAACTAGAGGTAAAATGTCCATTTGAATTTTTTTTTAAGATTACCGAGTGACCAAACGGAAATTAACAACAAATAACAATTTAGTAGACTCATATAGTCCAGAAATTCTTTGATAACCAATAGATTCTGTTGGGAACCTGTTAATCTCCTCCTAGGTTTACAACATTTTAATTTATATCCCATTGACCAGCATTAACGAAGCACCACTGGCTAAAAGAAAAAGTTGTCCATGGGGTATCCACACAAATGCATCTCCAAAATCACAGAATCCAGCTGGTCCATTTAAGGCAAAACCTTCACAGAACTGAAAAACTGAAAACCATAACGGAACTTACACGGAGGATAAAACCCAGAACAAAGCAGACTTTATTTTAATAACTTTTTATTCAGAATCACATCTTTATATCAACACTGCAGCCAATGTGCAAGTTTGTAAGCCAAACAGATGATTAGTAAGTGCTGACCTGCAACACACACATTCAATTATGCAATAAAAAACCCATTAAACCAAAGAAATGAAAACTTCAATTCAGAACCAGGCGTTACTCATTTTGTCTATTTTCTTCTTGAACAAGTTCAATAACCGGCAATGGTTTTGACTATAAGCAACAAAAGTTTTTGAAGTTTAATTTAAATTGTGTTGTCATTTAACGCTAAGCACAGTGAATAAAAGTCAATGAAGGATTAAAGAGGGGTTAAGAAGGTTTTTGGCAGTCAAGGCTTCAACAATTGCCTTTCCCAAGGGTCCCCAAACCTTGCGTGAAATGCTTTTGTTAAGCTTGTAGTGGAACTTCATTGAAAAGGTTATAGAAGAAACAAGGAGAACCGAACAATGCGGAAATGTTCGTGTTTAACAAACTCAATCAACTTGCCTTGATTTAACTTGGGAATCAAGAATAGACTACGACCCAGATGAGTGCCGATTTATATAACATGAGAAAAACAAACATTTTCCTTGTGCTTTAAGTGCTGGATTTTATTATTCTCAGACATTTCTATTTACCCACTAAATGAAAAAGCCTAGTTCTGTGTACAGAGGAAAACAGATTCAATGGACCTTCTTTATTTTAAACATTTTTTGCAAAAAATTCTTTATTTCACCAGTTCCCACAAGATCCCCCTTGCCAAATGTCTTCTTTCACACCCTGCCTGAAAACACATTCCAGCTGTGGGGAATGCTTGACTGATTGTCTGAGTGTGTGTGTGTGGTCTGTTCTGCAGACGTGTTAACAAACTATTTTCACGTGTAGCAAACACTTATATCCATTTGTTCAGCTGCTCAGTTGAACACATACTTGTGATCTTCAGCATTGCGCACAAAAAGTATTCCTCTTTGTTGTTGTGAGGAGACAACATCTCAAATGGACATGTGTGATTAATTTCATTAAGGGTCTAGTTAAAACTCCACTTAGTATAAATCTTGCCTTGCCTAAATCTTACCTTTTAAAGGATCAGTGTTGTGTTTTTTTATTATGTTCTACGCTATATGTTCCTTATCCTGACATATAGTTTCTTTAGATTTTATAGTTTCTTTTCTCCCTCATCGCTGACACTAAGCAGCCAAGCAAATGACTCCTGTTGCTGGATGGATGGATCATGTCAAATAGAAACTCATTGATAAAGTTAAATAAAGATTTTATAGTTTGTTTAACACTACTGCAGTCAACCTTGTCCAAGTGCAGCTGATAGTTAACAGCTCTCTGATGCAAAGCAGGTGTCAAATGTTGCAAATAAATTCCTTTGTGATTGAGAAGATTTTAAGAAATGAAAATAAATGTCTTCATTTCTAATTTCCCCTTCGACTGAAGTGTGTTGTTCTTTCCACAGTGTTCAGATGTTATTTTTTTAATAGAGACTTTCACTTCCGCCTTTTGCTTACTTCTCACTTGTTCTCCCTCAGCGAGACTTATTGACCTTGAACCCACACAGCGACTGTGACAATGACCGAGACCCTCACTCTCACATGAACTCCCTGAACCCTTCCACGCCATTCACATCCACTCTCCTCCATACACAGGCTCCCCTTCCTCCCAAATTACAGCCCACTCTGATGGTAGGGGTTCACCCCCACCACATTAATGCTGTTTTGTATGTGAGTGTGAGTGTGTGTGTGTGTGCGTGGCTGGGTGTGTTGGGCATTAATGTAGGCAAAGGGTGGAATTTCCTCAGCATGTTTCGTTGTCCTTAAACAGCTTACGTAAGGGTTGTATCAACAAGTATTTTGCCTTTTTTTCTGATAAAATTAGCAAATTTTCAGATGAAGTTTCATATCAGCTGTGACTTGGTTTTGGACAACAACAAAAACAAGACCTTTTTACACAAAACCGGACCAGATGTGGTTCCAGTTTTATTGCCAGATCGTTGGCCTGACTTTTAAAACACTTTAGGCCATGAAAAAATAAAAAGATGGAAAAATGGCAAACGAATCAATTTTAGGTGATCCATTCATTGTCTTAATTTATGCCTACTTGCACATAAAAGCCCATGTTCACATCCACAAAAACAGCTTCCCTGGAGGTAATAAGTATGGATTCACAGGATAGAACACTTGGGGTGGAGGAGGCTGCGTTACTTAGCAACTAGCTTGTTGATATCCAAACAATGTGCATGTCGTCAAAGTTGCTAGTTGTGCCAGACTGAGGTTGTGCTGAGTGCAACATTGTCACTACTGGTGTTTTCCTGAATGCCACTGAATGAAAAGACATAGACTGATTGCCAGACTGAAAGACGCGAGGCGCGCAGAAGGTGCTCAGTGTTCTACTCCACCGAAATGCTGCTTGCATGACCATCTGGCCATTTTATTGTCCACAAAGTGCCCATGCATTGGCAGTGTTCTCAGCGTGGGCTGTCTGAGGACTTTGAATAAGTGAACTGGAAAAAGGGAAGAAAGTATTCAGTGATTTTTGGAAGTTAAATGTGAACATTTCAGACATACCAGAAAACAAAACATTGGGCAGAACATTTTGCTTTATGCTTATTATTATTATGCTAAACCATAATTCTATTGAAGGAATTCTTTGCATCTTTAGTTAAAAAGCAATTTGCAAACAAAAACTTCACGCTCAACACACCTAAAAATCAGAGACACAGTTGCATCCGTTTGATCAGTTGCGTTTATGGTCCCAAACAGTCATGTTCTGGTTTCTGTTATTTTTTCGGTGAAGAGCTTGTAGTTGTATTTGGACTTCTTTTCTTTTGTTTCTGTCTTCCTACCTTGTCCTGGATTGTCTTGTCTTGGCCAGATCCCAGATGTATTTCCCTGTCAGTCTTGTCTTTTGTGTTCTTTTGGATTTTGGTTTTAGTTCCAGGATTCTCTTCCTCTGAAGCATTTTTGGATTTGTTCTTTGTCAAATAAAGCTCGTCAAATCAATCTCCAGTCCACTTTTTCCTGATCTCAGAGCTCCTACACATCACAGCATAAGCTTCAGGTTTGATGATACATTTGTGGCAAGTTTCACTTTGGAAAAACAACAGGTTTCTTGCAGGTTTCTTACAGGGGCTTTGGCATAGTGTCAGAAATCAAATAGATTTCAGCTCAGATCCTTTACACAAAAATCTGGACTTACTTTTAAACAGCTGGTTGTGTTATCAATAGTAACTAATTATTAGGAATCAGATTTTAGTTTCCATCTTTATTGGGGTGCATCTTCCAAATAATCTCTGGCGACAGGAGAAAGAGAAAAGGCATGTGTAACAGAAGTGGAAGATGAAAGGTAATTTCAGGTTACCACCACTCATTCACACTCCGATGGCAAATGTTGAGGTTTAGTACCTCCAATGTGTGTCTGCAACTTAACAGCCTTCGTCTGTGACCTTCAGAAGAAAGTGCAGGGCATATGATGCAGTTGAGCCGCTGGTCATTGAGCACTCCAAAAGACTGGATGATGAAGTTGATTATAGAGCGTTGAAAGGGTGTTTCAAAGGGCTGTGCTTGGCTAGTAATACAGGCCGATTAAATCCTGAGGAGATATAGTTTGTCAGATTGTTTGTGTGAACAATATTGTTTTCGATCTGATAATTGCTTTCAGCACATTTACTCTAATAAAATATCAGTAAAACCCAGCAAAGCTTGTAAATTAGTTCCTATAATTTACCCCTGCTGTTTATGAGTAAAATCATCTTGGTTTTATTTCTGAATTGATTTTGACATTGCATTAGCTACTAGTTTTGTAAAAGTATTAGTAAAGGCCTAGTAGAGAAAAGCTGCTGTATTGTAATCATGTTATAGTTATTTTTCATTGTTATTCATCATATATATTTGTTAATATCTTAAGCTGAAGTGGAATTTCGAATGGTTGAGTGCTTTGAGGTGTTTTTTTCCACATTTTTTTGTTGCATGAATGAAAATGCATATGAAACAGAGGCATGTTAAATCATGCAATGATCTTCAGACTTCAAGCCTAAGATGTGCAACAGTTTCTCCTATTCCCCTCTAAGGCAAAATAATACAACAGAAAATACATTTAAGTGATTTGGTATAAGAATTATCATAATTTTTTTTTTTTGCACAGATTAAACTAATTAACATGATTGAAACATATTTGAAAGCTGGAAACTCTGACATTGTGTGTGAGGCCACGTTTATATTCCAAGGAAAGAGATTACAAGATTTTACTTTCAGGCCCAATTTTGAACAAGAACCAAGTATAACTTTCAGATCAAATTGTTTGTGTTACCAAAACATTTGATTTTGGTGTGTACTTTGCAATGCAATACAAACTCAGAAAGGCAGTTATGCAAGAGCAAAAAAGGGCAGTGCCCAGAGGACTTCACTCAAGCTAGCTCAAAAGATGTAAAATGCCATTTCTATAATTAACAAATTCTGCTATCACCTTTTCCTATATTAGTTTAGTAGTGCATTGGGTCTCCATTCATCCAGTAAGCCCTTCTATTGATCTGTTATGTTTTTATCTTTATTCTTTCTTATTTTATCTTGAGTTTTTTTAGGTGGCTGTGATATTGCCTCAGATTTCATTGTCATGAAGTTATCCTGTATTTTGAAAATGCTGTTCCATTATGCTTTGAGCAATTTGAGTGGGACATCGGCTGACTGAGGCACCTCTAACCTGCATATAAACATGAAAGTGTTGCAATGTTTGCCTTTAACCCATGAGACACATTTAACCAAAAGAAACAACATACAGGAGGGCTGTGTGTGTAACATGCAGAGACTTTGCTTCAAGATTTTCAGACCACATTGTGCTCCAAATAGTTAAGCATATATTGTCGTTTTTTTTTTTTTTTAAATGATAAATGCAAATGACGGGCAATACTATTCTATTTATTAATCAATAATTATAGTAGGTTATATAATAATCAGTGTTCTATTGAATAAAGCTACCAATGATGAAAACAAGCTTTTTGTTCCAAACGACTGGTTGTAAAGAGCTGAAAACATAAACTAGGGACATTTTTTACAGATGAAGTTACATGTTAACACAACAGCAGTTCTTTAATGTTATCTTAACAACTCTGTTATCCATTGAACATGGATAGTTTCTGACTGATCTCATTTCATCATTCCTCTTCCCGAAGTTTATCTCACTTAATACCTTTAAAGAGTCAAAAATTTAATGGCGTTTTTTGTAGCAAGGGATGGTTTGCTGCGTAGCATGAATATGACTTTACCATGGAAGGCATGGTCCTTTCTAGTATACCATGACAAGTAGGCATTGCATGACATCCTTAAACTCCATAAAGGGGCCAACCATGTCACTCCCCATTATTTCACCCCAAAACATCCCTACGCCACAACCTTGGTGACACTGTAACCTCATTTGGACATGGTGGTCATCCACCAACCATCCAGAATCTCTCCGGAACATCTACATTCATCCATGAATTAAGCTGTTTGGAAATCTGTTTGCATGTGTTTCTGAGCGCACTGCAAAAATGTGTCATTGTGTGCATTGGTTAAGGATGGCTGACATACACAACAATCCTCTGGAGTATCCTGCATGGAGAAGTTCTTGGAATTCCAGAGATACCAGTAGCTTCAAAAGCATGCTTGCTGCAGCATTTTTAACAGCTTCTCTTTTCCTGACCAGTACTTTTCTTCATATGCCAGTTTGCTCTCTGAATCGCACAAATCTTTTTAGCTGTATAATGACTTCTTGTAATCCAGATAACTAATTTTGAGGAGATTAATTGTCTGTCTAAGATTGTTAATCAGTGATCTTAACAGGCAGGAGAAACAACACAAGCTAAATCTTTGTCAAAAACATCTAAAACACAAATGTTTAATTAACTAAGATCCAAAATGTGTGATCAATCGGGTATATAGACTAGTAATGATCCTTTAGTATTAATAAGAAAATGCTAATATTTTCTCAACAGTGTCCCTCTCTCACATTTGGAAAGAGAAGGACAATCTTACACATCTTACACAGTGTCACACACTCTTCAAATGAGAAACATTTCATGGTCTGGATTTTCAAGAGATTTAGCACAAATCAACTATAATTCAGTGTTGCATAAACTTAAAAGGATTTTTTTTTAGACAAGCAAAAACAAAAAACTTTTGACGATTTATTTGACTTTATTAGATTTGTTTGCCGCACTCATGTTTTGTAATTTTGTTTTATGTAAAAGCTAATTTAATAAGAAAATGTAATTCAAAACACTGCACTACATTTTTATAAAAAAGACAAAGGCCCAAAGTGGACTATAATATGTTTATGCCAATAAATAATGAATTAACTGATCTGTTCCTGTGCACTTATATCATAGAGACAAAACTATATTTTTGAAGACTTGCCACTTAACCCACAAGGTTTAGATAATAATAATAATAATAATAATAATAATAAATATAAATATAATAATAATAATAATAATAATAATAATAATAAACTTTATTTATATAGCACTTTTCATACATAAAATGTAACACAAAGTGCTTAACAGAAATTATAAAAGCATGCCTAGAGGGCCACGCTCAGCCCCAGAGTGCACCACCTCAGGGCCCACCCCCAACCCGGACCGACCCGGGTTAGCCCCGCAC
>JAVQJG010261559.1:0-23205 GCA_036024015.1 Craterocephalus amniculus
GCGGATGTAGGCTTATTACTGAAGAGACAAAGGAAGGAGATGTTGGGAAGAGACAGGTGGCTGCATCAGAGTGATGAGAAAATTACGAAAGTGAAAACCAGCTGCAGCTTCTAGAAAAACTCCCCTTCATGGAAGTTAATGAAAAAAGGGGAAATAGAAATAACTGTGCCTGCTCTTGTCTTTTGGTAGGACTCAGCAGGAAAAGGAACAGATCCCACTCCCATCCCTCCCCAGCATGATTTCAAATGTCCTCTGAGCACCCCGGTCCAGTCAGATATATTCATTTTTCCACACTTACTCCCCCAGTGTCATTTTTCTCCATTTTCTCCGTCGGTTGGTTGTGCACAGAACGCTCCAAAAGCATTTTGACTGCTTGATTTCTATTTTCATAATATCAGAACATCAAGTTAAAGAATATAAATGTTTATTCAGCAGAGTGGGGAATGTCGGTGTATGGGTGCAGTGGCTCTTGAGGGAGAGAGCCCCGGCTAAATCAGTAAATCACTCCATCTGGAAGATGAACGGCATGTTTTGGAGTTCATTGCCTTTCGTCTCAGGCGAGTGGTCGGTGCAGCGACAGGCCCAGCAGGCTGAGGCGGAGGTGTCTGTTGATGTGGATGGTTACAGAGGGATAATGAAGCAACAACTAACCGGGGGCTTTGCCATGTTCCGTTCGCCCTATCCACTCGCTATGCAAGGGCCCACTACTGAATGTGTTGTGTGGTCTTCATTACCCTAACATTGTAAGCCTTGACTGAAACACTCCTTGTAAAGTCTCAGAATAGAGACTTTCTGGCACAACATTAAACTGTTTCAACTGCTTACAATGCAGCAAGGAAAACCATTTCAAGACTAACCTTACCATGCATTATCTGTCTTTAATCTTAGTCATCTTTATAACAGACATCTTGCCAATCTGCACTTTTCTGGTGCACAACAGGTATAAATTACTCTAACAACCTGGCCACCACATTTGGAGCACATAAACAATTTTGTTCAAAGCACACAACAGCATTTAGAGCACAGATGGGCATCATGGCCCCTTTCAGTCCTAGTATGAGCATATCCTATGGCACAGTAGGTTCAAACAACCCCTGATTTAAGTGTTGTCATCTTCTGGATAAGATGTATTTTTGTTGTGCTGACAAAATATTACTACCCTTTTTCAAGCGCTCGAAAAGTACACATACCTGGAGTGTATGAACATGTTTAAACTATACTTTAACTGTTTGGGCCACACAGGAAACAGATGTCTATGATCATGGTGCATCACGAGTTTTGCAGCGTAAGACTAAATTTCATATTTAGATCATTAAACTGTTAAAATTTATCGTGACTGTAATTACCTATTAATTTGCAGTTTTTTTATTTCCCATTAAATAAAAGAGTGCAAATTTGTGGACAACAGGGATATATTTAGGGTTAAGTAACCCTAACTCTGAGTGACTGAGGAGTGCTTAGATTAGACATAAACAACAAAGAGCATCTGATATAACACATATGACAAAGTATTCAATCTACAATATAAAAAATAATCAGTTAATGTTTGCCAAGACTTACACTCCTTTCACCTGAGGCTAAAACTGGGATGCGAGCCACAACATTTAAATAAGTTGATTAGAGTTTATCAAGATGACAGGCAATTAGGCTGGCTCTGACCACGGGTTTGCTTGCTAAATGGAAGTCATTTGAGTGGCTGGGACCATACATGTTATATAAAAAAGAGAGTAAGAGTTCTGAAGCTCCATTTCTGGTCCTGGACAGCCCTAAATTAAATATCCCCAAAGTCCATTAGGCTAAACAGCCTCAGGAAAGACATTGTCTCAGTGCAGAAAAATGACAGTAAACTCAGGCAATCATGCCGGCAATCAATTATGCATGAATTATATTTTTCTTAGACTGTGTAAAATGTCTTATGTTAATTCCCTTAAGTATATCATGTCCATTACTTGTAAGGCAGACATCCGCGTGCATATGTTCTAAATGAGTGTTTATCGAAAGATTTATCAGCCCCATGCAGCCAGCTGAAATGAAAACGCTGAGGATGAGTTGTGATTCCTCTGCGTCAACTGTTAACTGCAGAAGCCACAGGCGAGGCTCGGAGGCGCTCAGTGCTGATAACCTGCATGACTGTATATCTAGAGATAGAAAACATCCCCAGAAACTAAGAAAACATCAAGGTGTGTCTATAAAATCGTGTATATGAGCTGCCGCAAGTTTTAAGAGATAAACAAGATGATGAGACAGAATAGACAGAACAGGGGAAGTACAGCAGGAAGAGGTCAAGGGGGGAGGTTGGGGGGTTTGCTTTGACCTGACCTGTCTGGGTTAAAGCCTGTTGAGCTCCTGAATAGCGGAGTCCCTGAGGTCCCCACCATGGTCCAGATCTCTGATAATGACCTCTGTCTGGCCATGATAGTGGGAGACAGGTATTGGCGGGCCTGCTGACCAGTGTCAGAGAGGTGCCAATAATTGGTCAGCATGTTAATAACAAGTGACCTCGTGGCCTGTGTGACCAGAACAGCTTGTGAGCAAGAGGAAGGCCAGGGTTACTCACTGTGCAGGTAAGGATGTCAAGCGTTGCATTTTCAATTAAATTGCTAAGATTTTGTTTTATTTTAAATATGTTTAGTTTAACGTGTATACAACTCCATCCACACTTTCAATGTCAACATCTAATTAAATCTGCATTAATTACCATCAGCCAGGGGCAATTTAGATATTTGCAGAGACAAACAAGCCCTCTTGCTCTCTCTTCCCCAACTTCATGACAGTTCCTGATGTCCCCCCCTCCCCAGTCCCCTCTTATATTACATGCAACACAATCCACCCTTACACACTAATTTGTTTTGTTTGGCTCTCTTTCTGTTTCAGTGTGTAACCGAGCCCTTGAATATATACAGATTTGATAGAGCTAATAGAATCATTATCAAATTCAGATCAATATAAATTTAGCCCCAGCACCCATAAAAGGCAGCAATATTGAAATACAACACTGTCTGCGCTCTTTCATTCTTCCGCCTACAACTGACGCTTGCTGCCACCAAACATGAATTACCAGACAGGCACATTACAGCTAATAAGACTCACAAAACACCCTTTATTAATGCATGAGAGAGTCTTTGATCCTGGGGAAACTTTCATAGGGAAAGCAGTAATCACTGCCTCAGACAACACAATGAGATGCTTCCCATTACCTTGAAAAAGTCAACAATGTGGCTGAGGTCAACTCAACCTGATCCTGTACAGCATGTCTTTGAAGGGAGGGACGGTACAGAACTACCACAGCTAAACCACAAGCTTCTGACAATCAAACTTCTAAAGTATGAATCATCCTTTCAGCAAACAGAATGGACACACATCAGGCTATATTTAAGAAAAAATAGAGATTATAGAATATAATTGATCAGAATCAAAAGCCAACAGAAGCCATTTACTTTTCAAGATGGTATCTCCTTTAAATTCAAGTCTTGGCTGCTAAATAACCAAACGTTTGATCATTTAACAATGAATTAAACATTTTAAAATTTCAATATCTTTCTTAGAATCACTATTATATTTCGGTACTGAATAATTTTTATGGGAGACCTAAGAAATGTAGAAAAAATACACTGAAAGACAAAAAGACTTATTCACATGTGTTAAAATCAGAGTAATTCCAGTTCCATCCTGTCAGACACACTGGTGAAGTCACCTTACACTTTTTTCACAATTCATTTAGTTAGACAAACTCAAGGAAAGTAAACTTTCCTGATGTAAGAAAAATCTATATTGAAAAGTCTTTCCATTCTTTCAGAAAAGCTCTCAGTAACAGACCTCTTACAAATGATCCATTGGAGGAAGATTTCTGGTCTAACTTCTTTTCCAATGATCTAGATTTTGACAGAGCCTGTCACATTATAAAGTCTGAACATGGTTACAAGAATTGTGAATGATACCTGCGATGGAATTTTATTGAAGCGGTCAGCAAGTAGCTCATTCCCCACAGAAAGCCCCGGGGCCTGAAGGTGGTCAGCGGGGAGCAGCCTCACAACCTCTCACTACGGCACAATGCATGGAGAATAGAAAGTGAAGCAGGAGAAACGATCCCCATTTTAGAGATTGAGGTGCCACTGCAAATTCATCACCTGACTATTTATGACAAGTGTAATATATCGTCAGCTCAGACATGATCCACTAGATATAATCCATCATGGTGTGTATGAGTTATCTCAAACTATACATGCAATAAAAGCAGTTTCATGTTAAAATAATCCTCCTGAAACTTGCGTGGTCTTCTATATAAAATAGATAATTAAAAAAAGTCTTGTTAAATTAAATTAACTGCTTACTGTACCTGAAAACGTTTTATCAAATTTAAACTTTAGAAGTGTTAAAAATGTCCAAATGTGAAAAAATAATTAATCATAATTAAACAGGAAATTAAAATATCAAATTAAAAATATATATTTCTCCACAAACCTTTTTTAATTTCAGTGAAATTGCAGAGATTCTAAATCAAAACATTTGTCCAAAGAAATGAAGTTTTTTCTCGATCCTGAGTGCAGACCTGCTCTGAGTATGACAGATTTGTCTTTTCACCCTGCACTGCAGCATGTTAATCAACCTACAGGGTCAGGGGGTCAGGTCTGGACAGAGACGGCATCCCAAAGTGGCCAGCACAAATGCAGAGGAACATCTGCTCTCTGTGTGTCACACAAAGCTGTCCCCTCGGAGCCCCTCGCAGTTCTCAGGGGCCGGAGAATGACTCAAAGTCAAGGGCAGCCTTCACAGCTCAACTGTAGACTGAACAAAATCTGTTTTTCATGACGTAGGAGATACTAGCTAAAGGGCTGGGTGAAATATTTTGGATGTTTACCATCATTTAGTCATTATCATCATGAAATTTTCCCAATTGAGATTTAATTATTTTCTGGTTGAGAGAGATTAAATAAAAAAGTTGAGGCCTGACTGCAGAGAGCCAGACAGTCTCTTTTTTCTCTAAATAAAGGTAACCTTTGAGTACTTAAGTACTACAACACACAGGTCACCCTGATGACAGGGCGATCCCCCATGGACACTTACTTTATTTTTTTCTTTCTGGCCCCTTAACATCATGCTTGAAAGAAACTATCATATGATGTCAATAGCTGGATCAATATCCTGGGATGTCTCAGTTTTCCCTGCAGCACATGAAGAACATTATATGGATCCTCCTGGGCAGCGCCCCTTCAACCCTTCCAGTGCGTACTGTAACGCTGTTACTGAGGGACGACTGATGTATGACTCTTCTCCCAGACATCACCACATGTGTGCCACATTTCCTCTATCTGTCTAATGTGCTGCTGATCTACACCTGCTGGGCCCAGGGTTGCTTAGGTATACGCTATTTGCTGACAACATCAATCACTCAGCAGGCCTTATTACTGCCATTTAAAATACATTTAAAACGATTCGCTGGAGCCAGTGTCCAACTTGGCATGGATGTGGCGACGGTGATGCATTTCTGTAGAGACTGCCTAACAGTGGTGGTTGAAAACAGATGGGAGTATTTTAGTCAATGGAAATCCTCATCAATCAATCATCGTCCAACATAGTGCAGTTTGTTTTATCCTTTCAGAAACATTGAATCCACTTCAAACACGCGAGCCCATCTCAAGGCCCTCTCGATGTTAGCGGGTCTGACCAGCTGAAGTAATCTCTGAGAAGAGACTGAGGTTCAGAGAACTGATACATGCTTAAAGACTCTCAGGTGAGCCTAGTAATAGACACAGTCACTCTAATTCCCTTTCAATTCTCACCTAAAATTGAAAGCTGCCAAATGCAGCCTTGATTACATACCACCCAATCAGAGTGTGACCTAGTCCTTGCTCCCCCCCACATCCATCCTCTCAGGAGTGAAAGCAAAGCATCCCTCTCGAGGTTCGAACATATTTCAGCGAGGGAATAAACAGGTCTCTAGGATACGAGATGGATATATTATGTATATGGGAAGCAAGTGGGTGATCTAAGGAGCGACCTGCTTGCTCAGCAGAGAGTCTGCTGGAAATGCAAGCAGATCAAGGAACAAGCAGGATTATGGATCTCCCCTTGTATGTAACTGGGCAAGGTCTATTGACCCAAATTTAATTATTTTAGCCTCTTCCCGCTGCTTTTCCCCTTCCTGTCCCTGTTACAGTGACATGAATATCATCCCCTAGAAGATGTGATTCTTCTTACCGTGTGTACTCTGTGTTCACTCATAGATTTACAAGAATGCACATCTCTTTTAATAGTGCTGAAAGGCATCTTATGTCTGAGTACATTTGGAACATATTTAGGTTTTTATTCAGAGTGTGTTGCATACCTTATCTATAGTAGTTGTTCCAAACTGATCAGTTAAATATGTGCATAGATATAAGTTATCCGTCTCTGTGCCTTGAAACAATCCTTATCTGCTGCATCTTAAAGACATCACCACAGCGTGGAAGAATAAACCCGTGAAGTCTGACTGCAGCCACAGTAGACACAGCTATTTTCCGTCCTCTCCAGTCATGTGATCAGGGTGTCGGCACCACATCCACAGTGCAGAGGGAGGAGCTAAGCAGCACCCCGCTCACCACCATTTTGTGTGGGTACCTGGCTCTTTCGGCGTGAGTACCTGAGTCGTATATTTATCTCCATTAAGTGTGAGCAATTTTCAAACAGACAAGTGTTATTTGTGAAATGCTTCGTTCGCGGTGTTTTTTGTAATGCTTAACGCATGACGGGCATATTGCTAAAAGGAGCATGTGGGGATGCAGCAGACAGAACATCACAGGGTGTCAGTGCACCCCGACTGCTGCCCATTCTGGATTTCATGTCGTGGGTTTTCTCCCTTTCTCCTTTCTCCTGGCTATGCTCCCGACAGACCCCTCTCCTCCCTGCCATTCGATGTGTGAGGCTCATATGGTGCAGTGAAATTGCTGTCTGCGAGAGCATGCCTCTGCCTGTCCAGACTTCATCAGAGGGATTAAAGAATGGGATGGAGGGGGGGAATCAAAATAAAATGATGATAGCAGGGCTGTGGATTTTTTTCTCCCTCTCTTTTTTTTTATTTTTCTTTTCTTGTACCCCTCACTCCAACCCCCACGTCAGCTCTGTTTTAAGTAGAGTGGAACATCAGATGACAGAGAAGGATCTCTTGCTGAGGTGCAGTGGTTTGTAGGGGAAGGGGATGCCCGGTCGGTGAGCTACACTGGATTCATTTGACATGGGATCACTACAAAGGAAACCCAAATCAAAGATTCTCACAACATCCAGCCGATGAAGTTCGCTGAAAAGCTGCGTCCAATTAAAAGAAAAGTGACTCAGCAGTGCAGAAGCAGCTTTCTTTCACGATTACTTTGCTATCTTTGATATGTTCATGGAAACGAACAAAAGACAAAATGTGCAGTATTAATAAAGGAGAGGCAGGAATGTGTATGCTGAGTGTTTTATTCACAGTGATGGGGATTTTAGGGTAGAGGGGAGAGAAGAGTAGGCAAGATTGCTGGATATTAAGGTGTAATGGATGTCACACCAGGCCCCTATAACAAATTCCCATATGCTTTCATCATGTCTCAATAAAACTGATCAAGGGACAAGACATTACTTGGTTTTCTAGTACTGTTATTACCAAGGAAGTGTTAATAGTTACTGCACTGGTTATCATTCTAAAACATAGCTATTACAAAGCATGCAAGCACATATCCTTTTTGAATATATTCAATCCTGAAATAGATTCCAGTTCATCTCAGGTGTAAACTGCTGAAAATGTTATTCTAAAACTAACCTACAAAATTCAGTCAAGGAAAAAAAAAGTTTTCGCAGTCGTTCGATAGCAGGAAAAAATACCTAATACTGATTAAATTGAGTTTAGATTGACCAGGGGCTTTACATTGCAAAATAATACATACTAATCTGAAATGGGCTAGAATTCAACTTTCACAAAAGGTCTGACCTAAGATATACATGCAGATGGTTTTATAGAGATATGATTAAATTCAAGTAAATAGGGATATGTTCTGGGGTTTATTCTGGGATTTGCCAGACACTAGATCCGGCTCTGTATTTGAGACAACAAAAAGGCAATCTTGACATTTTGCCCGACCAGCAGATAATATTTGCTGTTCAGAGACCGGCTTTCTTTTGTTCCAGGTTTTTATAAACCCAAGACACTTGAAATTTAAAACCAGTTCAAGAAATATTATTTGCCACAGGGCAAGGTAAATCTCTTGGCAGGGCTTTTCAAAGGGCTGCCCTGGGTTTGTTTACAATTGATCTTATTTAAAAGTGGATTTTTTGTTTTACTTTTCAAAGACATACTTTCTGCCATGATCGTGTAGGTCAAAGGAATGATGAAGGCTTTTTTTTCTTCTTTTTTTTTCAACCAGAGGAAAAAGAGTGAAATAATCAGAAGGTAATAGTGCAGAAAGCCCTGTCATACCCCTGCTTTTTCCCAGATCTTTGACTTGCAGACTGTAAAATAGAAAACACATGCAAAATAACATCTTTGACTGCAGCAAGGAGGAGAAATGCACCCCTAGTGAGAGAGCAAATAAATAAAATTTTAACTGCCAGAGAAATTTTCCTTCATGTGATTTATTGAAATATGAGTCGCATTACAGAATAAAGTAGAAAGAAATTTCAATCATACCACGAGTGTGTGCATATACGAATGTGCTGCAGTGAAAAAAAAAGGCCCATGAGCTCCATAAAACAGCTGCTTCTCTCATTGTTTAGGGAAGCAGTACACAATTTTATTCAACCTTCTTCCTCAGAGAAAACGACTGACCTGACAACTGACCAATCCACTTGAAGCACAGAGCCTGGAGGAACAACAGAGGAAAACGGAGGCAGAGAGCAAAGGAGGAACACCCTTTCTATCGCGCCAAGTGAGACAAACTTCATCTTTCCGACAGTTATTCTGTTTGAACAAAATCAATTTTGTAAGCGGAGCCAATAAATCATTATTTAGCTGTATTCCGTACATGAATCTGAACGTGTCCAATTCTCTAAAACTTCAGCAAGGACTCCCATGTGCAAGTAGGGCAAAAAAGGAGGCGTAGATAGATATGGACCATAGTTGTAGCCTGGACCGGCCTCCAGGGTTAATAGGGTCCCTTCTCGCTCAGACAGGCCGTGCCGTAGGAGGGGTGGGGGGGGTTAAAGCAGTTTAAAGCTTACTGCTCCTGAGAAGCGAGACAGAAGAGCACAGGGCGCAGCAGCAGGGACGCCCCAGTAAAGACCCCTTCATCTGGACTACACCTGGGGGAGCCCATGGGCCACCCAGCTCAACAGCACATCAGCTACCTCACACACACATAAAGCACATTCTCCACACCTACACATACACTTTAATGTGAGAACACAATATTGAGGCCTTTTAATATGACATCATCTATCTGTAAATCAACTTAAATAACTTCTATTACCAGAAAAGATCTTCAGAGCATTAGAAAAAAGATGTTATGCATCAGTCAAATGAAGTGTATGTACAAAAAAGTTTTTTTTAGAACGGTTTTCTGTTCATTAAGATTAAAAAGAATTACATTTGCATTTATTTAAAATCCTCTCACAAATTAGCATTTCTTCTTTGAAGCTCTCTTGGATGTTTCTCCTAATTAACATCCTTCCTCTAATTTCCACTTTTGGTTTTAATCTTTAAAATTGTTTGTGAATCAAATCGGTTATTTTGATGGAAGCTAGTTTTAATTTGTTGTAAATTTTAGGTCCATAAAAGCACCTGGCATGACTTTTATGAAAACCTCGGCTCTGAGTGGATCCAGGAAGCTGTGGTGGGACTGCAACACTATACTGACTCCCAGTACAGGGCTAAGGACACATCTTACATTTTAAATCACATCTTTGTCTATAGTGACTTGCCTCTGCTTATAAGCCAATCCCTGGGGCACCTTGATTTTCCCAGAAACTCCCTCCAAGGCTCTTCAGGTTAACATGTCCAGTTAAACTATTAGATCAATAGCTGTAAATGACTTCATCACACCAAAGAGGCAACTTTGTGGACAGAATTGCTCCCATAGTTGCAACTTGGCCAGCTTTCTCAGTGCAGAGGTCCAGCTCTACACAATATGCTGTAAAGTTGCTGATGTTTAGCAAAAAATACCACAAATGATGAAAAAAAAGGAAAATATTAGCAATTTATTTAAAAAAATTAAAATGATTTAAACACAACAATTTACAAAACATGAAATGCTGCTCTAAATTCATTTGCAAAGAAAGATTGCAGCGCTGCAATAGTTAGGGTTGTAGGTGTAAAATCTTCACTGATATCTCTCTGTACCTCTTTTGTTCTTATGGGATAAGGGGTGATGTCAGTTTACTCCCTAGCCTCCCTAAAATGCCCCCAAAGCCTTACTGGCTCCTGAGTGGGAGTGTGTAATCGGTCCTGCCAGAGTGCTGGTTAATGGGGGGCACAGGGCCATGGGTTGGAGATGTATTCATGTGCGTGGCGTGGCGCCTGGACCCAGGGTGACACTTCTTCATTCCTGCTGCCTCAGGCCAGGATTAGGATTGCGCCCAGCCTCACAAAGCCAGCCGTAAAGCAAAATCATTTTCATATTAACCTCATCTCTCCTCTCTGGGCCTGACAGTGGACAGGCCTGCTCTCTTTGGTACTCAAATTATCCTCAATTACTGGGGAAAGGCCAGGCGAGGGGACGTCACCTAACCTTCACCATCTGTTAGGTTCAAAGCTTTAGCAGTAGGCCAGCCCGCCTGTCTCCTGCCTCTGCTGACCTTTCCGCCTCGGCCAGCTCCTTCTCTATGCGCCCGCCCCCCGCCCCCATGATAGCCCTGCCCTCTCTGGACACAGATGGGAAGTGCATGTGCACACATCTCATTAAAGGGGAAAAGGTTATGCCACGCTTCTTCAACAAAGATTTGAATATTCAAAACCTTCCAGAGGCCAACACAAAAGCTGTGTTAAGACATAGGTTAAGCCAGACTCCTGAGGGTAAGCTAGTAGGTGAGTCCAGATTTTGTTGGTTGTGAAATCCAAGAATTATTCAAAGGGGATCAAAAATTACACCAAAAAATACGCCAAAAACATTTACAAACTGTATGATGTTTCTGCAAATTTAGGCAAAAATTACGGCATCTTATTAAAACAGTATAATTTGAATTTGTCAATACTTTGAACAAATTTATTGTACACCACTCAAATTTCTGATTTATTTAGATTAAATTTTTACAAATATTTTAAGACATTTAAAGTTGCTTATTAAAACATGATATTTATTTTGGAGTATCACTAAAATGTTACTGTTTTATACTTTTTAGTTTTTTCTCATATATACTTCAGAAGTTGGCTTTAATTAAACATTTCTCTGTATTTGAGATTGTGCTTTTGAAATATTAAATAGCTTTTATTCTTCCTTTAGTGAATGTATCCCTTAATAATGCAAGCAGTATTTTTTGTTGTTTGTTTAGAACCTGTGTGTGTTTTAGCACTTGCACTGTGTCCATTTGGATTTTCCAGTCTGTCTGGCCACTCAAGGGGCCTCCTTTCTCAGGTCATCTGGCAGGACCTGATGGCTCTGAAATAACTTTTAATAAGTCTGCTAAATAATAGATGGACTGTTGGCTAAAATCTAGCAGGGAGGGGTATGGTGGGCCGAGGACAGCAGTCTGCAGAGAGACAACAACCAGGTCCAAGGCATTCCCTTCACCATCATCAGCATCAGCAGCCCCATGTTCAGGTCCTGCTTCACCTCCTTTCCAGACCCAGACTCTCTGAGGTCAAAGGTCTTGGACTTGACCTTGCAGCCCCCAGGAGAATGTTCATGGGTTTTGGGAGATAATTTGGGTTTTATTCAGCAGGAGGCCCTGTCTCAGGCAGCATTATGTCTCATTATCCTTGGGTCCTCACTGTTTACAGGGCAGAAGTATCAGCGCTCCATTTTATTTACACCTTTACAGTCTCACAATCAATACAACTGACAACATTATTCAGTTAAATACATCTCAGCTGACACGATGAGACTGAAATTAAATCCAAGCGATCAACAAAAACTCTTTTTAGTTTTAATTGTTCTAATACCTTTTTTAAAAAAGACATTTAACAGTCTGTTAAAAATTAATACAAGAAATTCCCAGTAAATTAATTTCAATTAATCAAGGTAAAATACAAAATTTATATTTATTTGTGATCTTAACTGATTCACATTTTAAAATATTTATAATTCCATTAAAAAATTTAGCTTTCAATATTTTTTTATCTCATCGACACCTGTCTATTTCATACATTAAAATGGATCAATTTGGTACAAGAATTTAGGTGATCACTTAGGTTTCTGTGAAATAAGATGAAGCATAGCTTTTAAATAAAAAAAAAAGTGATAGAAAAAAATATGCTGGGCCTTGGTAATCTAGGCTTTTTAAATTCTTGCCACTTACTGCAAAAAGTGGAGTGATATCTTTCAGATGCAGGCTAAAAAGAGTGATCATTCCTATTATATGTGCTTCACTCTAAGTGGGTCCCTGTGGAGGACAATTTTGGAGAGATCTTTCCTGATAAGAAACAAGCCCTGCATGCATTAATATTACATTAGAGCCAGTATATCACAGAGCCTTCTGCTCAGTCAGGTAGAGAGCTTTTCATTGACATCTCCTTATCATGTTAATATTACACTCATCAAAGAAGACTATACCGTGGAGAAGAGGGGGGCGACGTAACAAAACGTGCAATGCTACAGATTATTCTTATGAGAAGTCTAAAAGGGGGAACAGACGATAAAATGGTTATTTAGGTCACATATTCACTGTAATGCACAAGAAAGAGACAAATGCCGCAGGAAAGGCGTTGTTTGCGTGTGTGTGCGTGTGTCGGTCAGAAATATGACATGCATGGCTAGACACACACGTGCACGTGTGCACATACGCTTACACACACACACACACACACACGCAGACACACACGCAGACACACACACACACACACGACTGTTCAATGCAAGTGGCAGCAGGAGGGGTGCAAATCTCCAGCGAGAGGGAGACAGGTGCAAGGCAGCTCTACACTGTAGCTAAAGTCCATTCTTAACACGCACTCCCACTCTTTATTTCAATGAGATTATTCCTTTGTGGCTGGCGTGTGCGCTTGGCTGTGCGCGTCTGTCTTTTAAAAACATCAGGAAAAAAGAAAAAAAACATAATGATGCCATTTAAACCAGTATTTTTTGTGCGTGTGTTTTGGGCTTATTTTTTTATTTGTTTGTTTCTTTATTTTTTTATTTAGGAGGCGGTCGGGCATGTTGCCACACAGAATTAAGCATATAACGCGCCTCTAAACACGTGTCAGGTTAACAAAAGGCGGAGCGCTCTTTTTTTTCTTTTCTTTTTTTTTTTTCTCTCTTTTTTTTAAAGGCTGGCTGGGAGGCCGGGTGGCGACCGTACGTGTGCCTGTATCTGTGCCAAAGTTTCTTGCTCTCATTTGAATGTGAATGGTTTTTACCACTGAGAGCTGCTTACAAGGAGCCGCGTCTAACAATACACAACCTCCTTTTCTGAAGGATTTTTCAATTAGGCTCCCCCACCCTTCCCTTTCTCGACTAATCGGGGCTAATTAGGCTTTATCGTGGGGTAATAGCTTGTATTAATTGCCTCGCGGGCCAACTGTTGAAGAATTTGGCGCGTGATCCAATTGAAGCTGACATGTTCATTCTGTCTATTTAATATTCATTATATTCTAATAGGACACTTGTTAGCATGAATACACCAATTAGGGCGAACACCGAAAGCAACACGGTGGATCTACATGTTGTTTACTAATTCTCCTCCTAAAGTTAAAACGTTCTTATCCTTTTTTTCTTGATATGTTTTCACATGATTGAAGGCAACCCTATATTTAGTTTACTTCTATTAATTTTCTTTAACTCATACACACCTTCTTTACACACCTTTGAGCCTAAGAAAGCGTTAGGGCCTTGCGTTTTTACTTGGCAAACTTTACTGTCAACACCAAAAAAAGAAAGAAGTAGTAGTGAGTTTTTTTTATTTGTTCATACTTATCACAACTGCTACAAAATAATATTGTTTATAAACCTAATTGGCCTACTACTCTGGATGGTTTTTCTTTTCGTTTTTGGATTGGCAAACCTGCCACAGTCAAGCGTTTTATATATCAGATTTTCCTTTTATATTTCTTCTCTAAATATAATTTATTTATTGCTCACCTAAGTCAACACTACCTGTATTTCCGCAGAGGACAGACATAATAATGTTTATTTAGTCTTTGTTATTAAGAGTTATTTTCCGTCATTCAAAGACCAAAGGGATTTCAAACATGACATCATGCAGCAAGAACTGACATCCCTGTAACAGAGGATGGGGCCTGTAGTCTTACATAGCCAAAATTGATGCGGAGCAAAAAATAGCCGCCTGAAACATCAATGCAGGATGTAAATGTATCTACTGGCGAGAATGTTTGATCATTAATCAATTAGCATTTATGAAACAAAATAGTAGGCTACTGTGTGTTGGGAGAAAGCAGAAAGCTGCAAAAGCATAAGCAGGACATTAAGAAACGGGAAAAAGAAATAATTAATGGTCTATAGGGAATGTGAAGGGGGTTGATTTAATGCCCATCTGTACTTATTTTAACTTTATTCTGTATTTTACAGACTCCAACAGCTGTGAGTTTTGCATGTGCAAATATGAGGCCTGTTTAGTGTATCGTGCAAAACGGAAAATAAATAAATTAATAAATTAAAATTTTTTTTAAATTAAATTACGAGGAGGCTTATGTGGCGCTGGTGGGTTATTTACCACTATATAGTGCTTCTTTTGGGAAAAAAGAATTAGAAAAAAAGACGGACCTAGAGAAAGGAAACAAACCCATTTCTTTCCAGGGGCAAGAGAACCAGTGGGTAGTTGTCCTAAATAAAGAAGCCGGTGAGCATTATTCACCCTGCGCTGGGTAACAGCAGTCAGTTAGAGGCATATGGCTCTCAGCTGCCCCCCACGTTTGAACCCCCAGCAAGCTCCGGTGAAGTTCAAGGTCTCTGCAGCCAGTGACCATTAACAGAGCAGGAAAGAGACGGCAGCGTCTGCTGTGAACGGTGCCGCTCTGTCCGAAAATTTCCAATGAAAAGTAGAGTAATTTATTATTATTATTATTATTATTATTATTATTATTATTATTATTAGGGACTTCTACGAGCTTTAAATTCTGGAGTTTATTAATCTCGGTATTTAACTCAGACATCAAGTTGAATTTACCTTTCAATCTAACATTGTTTGCAAACAAATCTTTGTCACGAATTTTATAAATATATTATTTGTGGAACAAACGAACGAAATATTTGTTTTGTTTTGTTTTTCTGTAGGCTGTTTAAAAAACAAAACCCATCTTTAATGTATTTTAAGTGTTAAAAAGTTGGAGTAGCATTGTGGCTGAAGGTAACACTTTTTAAACATAAAAAATATATATTTAGTAAAGAAGGTCGCATATAGAAATGATATTTTATAATAGACATAATACATACAATATATATTTTACTTTCTTATATTTTCTTTATATTGTACAAATTTTTTATAATCACATTTCCTGAGTGATGCTTGGAGTTGGAATATGGCCTGCTAGAAGGACTAAAGAAACTGACACTGTCTTTAAAAATATTTAATTTTTTTTTTTATCATCATGAGAAGTTTAGATGTTTTCACTGGTGTGTGATTTGTACAGAAAATGCTAAATTTAGGACTTGTTTAGAGTCATGTCATTTCAAATAATATGCAAACACATACATGCACTTTATTTAGACTTTTATCATCCATTCAATTTTAAATTATGTATACAGCATAAAAAAGATACATGTCTTTAATAGTATATAATATAGATAAATATTATTGAAACATTTGAAACTAGTCAAGAATTTAGTACAATTTAAACCAAATAATTACATTTTAAAGATATTTAATCACATCATATAAAATGTAAATGATTAAATACCTTTATATTGTAATAGCGCACCAAATGTTTCAAACCATAAATTGTAGACAACAAAAATCTTTTGAAAAGGATCATGATGACAAGACGGTATAATGAGAAGAGAAAAGAAGTAGAGGATGCAGGTGACACAAACATGAGGATGACAAAATAAAAAAACAAGCAGAAAGGGTTACGAAGCATCACAATCAGATGAATAAATGCAGTCAGGGGGTGATAGGTGGTCCCAGGTGTCTCTAATGCTATCAGCATGGGTGATATCCTGCATCTGCATAGTGGAAGAGATCCTGTTTCCTCAGAAAGTCTCTTCATGAGAGCCAGGTCATGGCCAACAGCCTCTGTCTGACACATAATTGGTGATATTGATTATAGGTTATCATATGCCACAGGCCATTTGTAAGATAATGCTGCAGGGGTTAATTTGTCAACCATTAACCTTTTGGACTGGTGGATGTACGTGTAAATTCAGTTTCAAACAACTTATAAATAGGTTACCTAGTTTCATCTCATAAATGGCATGCTAATGCATTTAAGATATTACAGCACAACACCATGCAGGATGTCAGTATTTGAGCAGATTTCTGAGAGACATGCCATGTCCCCTCTACTCTAGCCCCCTCTTGAAGCTCCCTCAGCAGCAGCTAACATAAATTCTTGAGCTGACCCTTTGGAAAAATATCTCTTCATCTAAAACTCGGAGTGACATTTCGAGGAAACACCTCTTCCTCTTTCCTCAGATCTGTGAAGTTGCTGCTTGCCTACATGCCTACAGGACACTGAAAGTTGATCCAGCTTGTCAATCAAAACTAATGAGGGAGGATAACTTAAGAGACAGCGACTTTGTAGCAACCCTGTTCACTAAAACTAAAGCTCCCATGTGATAGTTGTTTTCATTAAACAAGTTTGATGAATGAATATTATGTATGTTATGAGGGTTGGAAATATAAGTAAACAAAAATACATTAACAGTTAAATATAAGTACTCATGTTGTTGCCATCATTACATTCCTTTTTTTAAAAGAAAAAAAAAACAGAAAAAGAGCTTGTACCTCTTTTAAGAAAATGGAAATCAACATCCTCTTCTTTTATTCGGCTTTTTTTTTGTTTAAAGAAAGTGCAACATTTCAGTAACCACTTGAGGCTACAAAGTAACAATGTTGCAAAGCAGTCAAACAGATTTAACTGTGTCAGAATCATCACAGTTTGCCACATACTTTGGTTTTTATCTCAGCAAGGAATAACACATCAAATGCACAAAATCACAGAAAAGAGAGAAGCTGTAACCTTTGTGAAAGTCGATCAGAGGTGCAGAAGCACCTGGTACAGCCCAGAGCAGTAAAGACAACCCACTCCAACTTCAAAAACATGACATTTGCCACCTCAGAGCATGAAATGTGCCTCTCTGACTCTACACCTGTAAACCTGTAAACCCACACAGTGTGGAGGGAAACCAAGCTATGTATTCTCATTCCAGCAAACACTATTAAAAGTTACTCAGTGATGGGAACACTTGAGTATTGCCTTGTGTACAGTATAAGAGTGTGTTTGTTTGCTAGTGTGTGTGTGTGTGTGTGAGAGAGAGAGAGAGAAAGAGAGAGAGGGGAGTGAGTTAGAGAGGAAGAGGAAGAAGGAGGGAGGGAGAGAGAGTGAGAGTGTGAAAAAGTGAAAGCATTAGCAAATAGTAGTCAGCAAATCAGTCACACAGCAAAGCTCAGTTGACAAAATGAAAGAGCGCAGGGCAGCATCACAGAACAGAAAGGCTCAGGTACCTGTTTGGAGTAGTCCGGTGGCGGGATCAGTCCTCCAGCTTGGCATGCATTAATTATCCTCCAGAAAGATGCGCGTTCTGCAGGCTCACTTCTGACCAGACATTCCCACTGTCCTAAAGGAAAGGATGGATAGGAGCAGGACGGAAAGAGGTATAGAAACGGGAGACGGTGGAGAGATGAGAGGCAAAGAGGGAGGGAGAGTCAGATCCACTGCTGCCCTGACACCATGACTGGTCCACGTGAGATTGATCACACACTCGCACTCACACACGCTGAGGCCTCTGCAGTGACAGGGGGGAACCGCCAAGGAGTAGCACGCTTTGTCTAGCCCGGGGACAAACAGATGCACGGATGGCCGCGTGGACACACTTGCATGACGCATGCAGGCATGTGCACGTACATGGTCCAAGACTCACATGCTTACTTCGAAGTGTGAGCTAAAATTAAAGCTTTTTTCTTCACACAAATTAGAAACAGCGTGTCTTAAACAACTTTTTCCTCACTCTGTCATCCATTGGAAAGATTTGATGTTGCAGAAGCGTTCATTAGCATTCGCCTGCCGCTCCCCACACATCTGTTCGGCAGCCTAACGCCTGTTATGTTGCAGAGCAGCTGAAAATGGACAGCAAAATAAAAGGGGTCAAAAGTCTAGCACTGAGAAGCGAGAGGACTGTGATTACACACAAAAGACTATAAAAGAGATGCATATGAGCAGCGGCAGTGTGCCTGGCCTTTGCACCTTCAGGGAGGACAAGGTTCACACTAATCTCATGAATGCCTTAAATATCCACATGCACATTCACAAATGCATGACAACTACCAAAACCAAAAATGGTCAGACTAAATATTGTCGAATGAAAATTTTAATCAAAATATAATTTTTGGATGAAAAAAAAAAATCTTTGACCTTTTATGTCTGTATTTATCCTTTCAAGTTCCTCGGTTTGATGTTTATTTCAGTGTCATTTTCTACAACTGACCACATCCTTCCATTACAAACATACTCTAAGCCGTGCAAAAATGAACCAGTAAGATATAAGAAGTGATGGTGATGTTGCAAATCAATTTGCATTGCATTAACCACATATAAAGGCTAGCAGTGCTAGCTCTACTGCTTAGAAAAATCACATTTCCCAAATCAACCGTTCCCTTTAGCCATCGTCCCTCATCACTAACCAGGAGGGGCTGTTTCAGTCAGCTGGCCTCTGTATGTAGATTGATCCAGATGGACATGGCGTCCAGACCTCCGTCCCCCATAGACCCTGTGGCTGAACTTGACTCTCATGACTACAGATGGAAAGGAGGGCCCCTCACCTTTGGTGAACCCTACCCCTAACACCCTCACCCCCAACATAAAAGAACACAGGCTCAGCCATCTATCCGGTCCAGTATTAACAGCCGCCGCAGATTAAATTCAGGTCGCTTTCCCATCAGCCGTCATCACAGATAGCTGATCAATACTGGGACATTATCACAGAATGCTTCCTCAAACACAGTGTCAACATGCGAATGTCGGTCAGGGAGTGTGTGTGTGATCACTGAGGTGGAAAGGAGCCATGGCCTGGTGGTAATACAGAGGAGCGTCAAAGAGGAGAACTTTCTTGAGCAGAGCTTGAACCCTGGGGGAGCTGGTTGGACTGGCTATGCTGCTGAGCATGCTGGGCCACAACTTAAAAAGAGATCATAGGGCTCTGAGCAGCAAAGCTCTCTTCCTTCCTCCTCACCGTTACTGCTCTCTCTCTCTCTCTCTCTATACTTCCAGCCTGTGCATTATTTTATATTGACAGAGCCATGGAATCATCATTGTAAATTATGGATTTATTCATAAAATATCTCCAAAAAGAACAGAAATGATGTGATCTTGCTTCTTCACTGTGGTAAAATAGTTTCTATTTTTACTGTATGTGCAAATACTATTGAAATACAACATCTCACTGACAAATATTGCACTTTTGGCTTCCACTGCATTTTAGATCAATTAGAAAATAAACAGGCAGGTTTTGGGCTTGACGTATCTGTGTCCCAACCTTTCAGTGACCCTGTGGACTTCGGTGCTACAGTTTGAGTTACTGGCTTCCCTTAGGGACTTCCTGTCATTCTAACCTTGTTTCTGATCCAGCCCTCCTATGTGTTCTGCCCTAGTAATGACGTTTTCTCACACCTTCTTGCAAGGGTCTCATATATTGGCGTTATCAGAGGCCTACCTTCACCAAACAACATTTACCTTGCTGGAGCCCAGCAGAGGCGTGTATCTTCATCAAACACCAGTCAGCAGAGTGAAAAGAGGGATTGAAGGACTGCACTATGAATTATTAAGATTAAAATCCTTCTCGTATTACCTATCCTTTCCTCCTTCCATTCCATTTTCTTCCCTTTCTTTTACTTTTTTGGTTAAATTTTAAAACATTTATGTCCCTCTGTTCTTGAGTAAACGAGCTCAGGGACAATTTTTCATTAAATATAAAAGTTGCACAGAGGAGGAAAGAGAGAAGGTACGTAGCTCGGTTGGTTTTAGTCATCTCTAATCAGCCCGGTGTTTCTGCACTGGGAAGAAAAGAGTCAGATGAAACACCAAAGTAATGATTTTTTTTCTACTAGTTTTCTTTTTTAGTCTTGGATGTTCAAAACTTAAAAGGAATGCAAAAGAAAAGACTTTCTTACCTTTTATTAATACTGTCAGTGAGCCCTTACTCATTCCACCTTTGTTCAGTGGTCTAGGTAATTTTCCAACTTATTAAAAAAATGATGCATTAACAATGTACTTGCCATTATCCTGGGTCAGGTGTTTCTGAATGGCGAATTCATTGCTAAGAGCCTGAGCATTTCTTTAATGATAGTCTGCCTGTATCAAAGCGACTGGCCTTAACCTGTGACATGATCTCTTTCTTTTTCTCATTTTACTTCTAAATGCCTTATCTGTTAGTTTAAATTGCATTAATTCATTATGGGGGGAAAAGAGCTAAACCACATAGATTTTTCTCAAAAAGTAAAACAGTAAATCCTTCCCTTATTCAATAAAAGACACAATCTGTCAATCACACCTGTGATCCATTTGTCAAAGCTTTTATAAAGAATATGATTTCTGAGGGGGAATCAAAACAATGTATTTCCTCTTTTCAGCTGTAGAAGCTATTTGGACTTGTTGTTAGTTTCAGTTTAGGAGCCCTACATTTGACTTCATCAATTAATTCTGCCACCGAAATGGAGAAGAGAGATTTCTCACTGGTATAAAACTGACTTCAAAGAGATAAAAAAATCTTTGGTTCCAGCCTTTCATTAAAAAGGAAAAAAATGTTAAAACTTACATGAATCGCATCTTAGTCAAGATTTTTCTTCAAATCATGCATATTCAGTTATAAAACCTTGTTTATTCTTTAACACATAATGGGAATAATGTACCAAAAGAAAGTGAAGGCAATTACTCAGGAAAATGACTGGCTTGTGAGAATGTTCTCCATGTTGATGGGCTATCATAACGAGACTGTCAGAGCAAAGGTCATAAGGCCCCACGGAGCCATATGAGTCCAGGAAATAATCTTAGCCCTGCATGGAGAGCAGTCTGTGTCCGCTGCATCACAGTGGCCATCTCTACATATGGCCTGTGGTCTGAACCCTGTTATTTATGATGTATATGTTGTACAGGGAGTTCACTATTGTGGCCATACATCCTGTGTAGTGTGTTTAAATGTACTCCTAATAAAATATTTCCTAGGCTGTGCATAGTTGTAGTCCCTGCGCTCATTAGAGGTCTCTGACCAGTTTGATAAGTGCAGCTCCACTCCATAATGATTTATTAAGACTGGGGGTGGGGAAGACTGGTGGGTCCAAACTGCCTCAGGACACTCCAACCACAGAGACATTTAAGGGTAAAGGCTTAGAATAGAGGGTGCCTCTGAGCAGATTTACATCATCCAAGATGCATTTCATAATGAATTATGCAAGATGAAATGAAATACATCAGAGTTTCACAATTTTTGCCGGCTTTTTCCCCCATAGCTCCTTTTTCTTCTCTTCCCTCCTTTCTGAAGCTTGTCTGCATTACCCTGAGGTAAATTCATAGCCATTTGCTTCATAGTACAAAGCACTAATGGACAGATAGGAGGACATAAGGAACAGTGTTTAAAAATGAATGGAACAGTGATGGCCAGATGTGAACAAACAAACAAGTCTGACTGATTCACAGGTCCATGGCTGTCCTGGGGTTGACTGCAAGACTGAATAGTTGGAATGTTTTCATTTGCCATGGGAGGGTTGTCTGCAAATTTGCGAAAATGCTGTCAAGCCTGTCACAGTGCAGGAATAGGTCATGTGCAAAAAGCTTACTTAAATCATCATGTGATTTTTTCTTTGTTTGTTTTTGTGGTCCATTTACATTAACATTTTGTTAGAAAGTATCTTATTTGGTCCAGAAGGATATTTTACAATTAGATGGATTTTTGTGAGATTTACAAGCTCACAAATACAAAATGTAATCATTTTGCCAGGCACTGCTATCTATGTCTGGTCAAATTTCCCTCAGACACCCAAAAATAGGTTTTGGCTTTTGCTGGCATCTAAGGGTGTTTTTTTTAAAACAGTCAGCATTGATGGCCCCCTTTTGAATGTTTGGTGACACTGAAGCCCTAGATTTATTGTATATGCCAGTGGTAATCATGGACACACACAGATGTCCATATAATCAGCTGCTATGTTTTTGGGATTTTTTTCTTAGTTATTTCCTTTTATTTTTCTCTTGCTTTTATGTGATTCTTTCAAAAAACTTCTGTCCCCGTCCAGTTAGTGCCGAACTTCACAGATGGTTCTTGAAAAAATAATGTCAATGTTTGCAGAAAGTATTGAATGAATGGATCCATAATTCCCTCATAGTCCGGGATTGTTTTAAAACACGCTTAATTCAAAGCTGTGCATATGAGTAGTCAATAGGAAAACTTACTCTCAATAGGCTAAATCATAGTGAATGTTAGTCTTATTAATGCTGTGAAAACCAACATATTAAACCAAGAGCAGGTCAGCATCTCAACATGTTATAACTGCAGCATAACATCTTCCAAGTTGTATAGTTTTTCTGTTTCTAACTGCAGTAGTCATCAGTTAAAGGTAGGGATGGAGATCCTTGAAAAAACATTTGAGCAAATTACATTTTGAAAATACACAATTCAAAAATTCAAACCCCTTTCTTAAGATTTTCCCCAAAGCCATGTCTTCTGAGCAGAGAAACATGCAATGTTTGTTCCTAAAAGTTCATGAATGCTGAGCAGCATTGATGGTGGTCTCTTAAAGTCATAAAAATGTTATCCAGCACGCCTCTTTGTTGTGTTAAGGTATGACACCAAAATTATTGCCAGTGTAGGCTATTACACAAGTTGTTGTAATGTTAAAGCGGATCAATGCAACTCTGGGTATGTTTACCATGCAGTGCACACCCCAAAGCTGTAGGGGGAGCTCCAGAGCGAGAAAATAGGCGACAGACGAAGAAGAATGTTGTAAACAGAG
>JAVQJG010261570.1:0-13560 GCA_036024015.1 Craterocephalus amniculus
CAAGTGCTGCCTCTACATACTTTACATACATATACTGTATGAACAATATTACAATCAAAACATCAAACAACTTGGAATGAACTAAATTTGTCTGACAGAAATGTCCACAAACTTAAGTGTAATGTGCAACATGAGTGCAGAGGGGAAGAGTGATTGTAGCCAATAGTAGGTCTTGATGTTCACAATTTTGATTACAATAATACACTTCATTGTCTCAGCAGGGAAGCTGAGTTTGTACTGAAGTGCTCTTTCATTAGATGCCTAGTCCACATCAATACACTACACAATAAGAAAGAATAATCAACCACACACTGCAAATCATGAATACATTATACAATACCTAAATTAGAAGAACATCAGAAAAAAACTTGGTGTGTAGATGTTTCCCTTTACTAAACAAACAGTAAAAGAAACCTCTTTAAATTATTAAAGTAAGAATTGTTTATATTTTTTTTATGGATTGACTTCAATAATTAGGGTCTCTTTGGTCATATCTGTGTTGCATAGATTCAGTTTAGCACCAAGACACTATATGACAAAGTCATGCTCTTGTCATATGTTGTTGTCAGATTGTGGTTTGGCATCGCAGTGATTCCTCAACCATTTAAATCAATCTGATCAGAGATTCCAGTTAATATGTCAACATGGATTTGATGGGATAATAACATGATGATTCGATCGGATCAAAATTTAACAATGTAAACGTAGCTGTGATAGATTTTCAGAAGTAATAATAACTCCTAGTCCCAATGAGAATAATTCCTACCACAGAATCATAACTTACATCAATGCAGCACTCAGGCACCAGATAACACAGATTCATCCCATGTGTACAGACATTTCCTCAGCTATTCTTTTAATGTTAGTATTTAGCACAGATGATGAAATTCCCAAATGATTTGCAACTTCACATTGAGAAACAGCTCTTAAAGTCATTAAACATGTGTAGTCTTTCACAAAGAAATAATCTCTTTATTTCATTATGTAAAAGACATATAAAAGGATACGTAAATATTGTCCAATATGTGCAAGGGATTTTTCAGAGAATTAATATGCTGGTTTACGGGAAAATGAGAGCAAATGTAATGCAAATATATTAAATTCCTCTTAACTGCGTAATACTTTATAGACTTAACCAAAATGATAACAATCAAACCTTTTTTCCCCCTCAAATCACATAGATCAAAGCCTATAGCGGGCAGTATCAGAGCTCATAATTAAAGATAAGAGACTATCATTGTTTTCCAAAGAACGCGGGGGTCATTGAAGCTCTCCAGATGAAATTATGTTATTGGTGCAAAAAAGTAGATTTGCTAAACACTAGCAGTCTAATTAGCTGTCCTGTTCTCTTTGAAGACCAACTTTATACTCTCGCTGTGGGAAGGAACTGGGAGGAGGCAGTCACAGGACAATGAGGGACCACAGAGGCCCTTTGGTGAATTCATGCAACATTACACAGTTAATAGAGTTTGCACAATGTTAATGTATGCAATGAGGCGTTTCTTCTCAAGTCAATTACATACCATCATTAATGAGGATAATATGTGCTGGGAGGGGGCTCTGGTCTTTGTCTAAGGAGGAGAAACATCTATTTATATAGGTCAGGCTTGGATATATGAAGAATTGTTCCAACTGGATTTGGTAGGAATTACTGAACATTTGCATACAAACAATAGTCATCATTGTTTCTGCACAGATTGGTGAGGCTTCAATTGACAATAAACAATAGCGGCACAGACAAAGAAGCAGCTTTAGATGGTGGGATGCTGGTTGAGGAGAACTACAGCTACAGTTGCAACAACTACTACTTCACATGTAAGTTCATTTCATTTCTCATCATGGGTTTAGTGGACAAAAAAGTCTGTAAGATGTCCAGACTTATCAACTCAAAACATTTGGCACATTATGAAATGCAGGAATCTCAAACTCTGGTCCTCAGGGACCACAATCCTGCCAGTTTTAGATCCTACCCTCCTTCAACAGACCTGACTCGCATTAAATGCAGAGACAATAAAGTAAAGGTATGTCCTTTATCTTAGCAAAACTGTCTTTAAAAACTAGAAAACGCCATAAAAACAAGCTTTAATACATCCTGACATGTTTGGAAACCGTTGTCCTGAAGTTGCAATAACTTTGCATTATATTTGGCGCTGCAGCATCTTTGGCACCAGTGCATGTTTTTACTAGCTGGCAATTATTTTTACAGCTCAGCCAATGAGATTATTTTTGATTGAAATATTATCCCCTTCACAACTCTTAAAAAAGTTGTAATAAACAAAAAGCTCATTCCTTTAATTTATTGGTTGACAAAAAGATAAACTCACAGACCGTTTTTCGGCTAACACAAGGTTTATTTTCAACCCATCGATTACTGCATTACATTTTAGATATATGAATGTGCCATAATTATGATGGCAAAGCCATTTCTCATTGTAAACATGAATGTTAAGGGTATCCTTCACACTTTTCAGAAGCCTGTACTATGAAGAATGACTATCATACTCTGGATATCTTTGAAGTATCCAGACATGAAGGCTACTACGAAGCTGCTTATCAACTCAGGGTTTCCCCGTCGTCATCAGGGGGGAAAGCAAAACTGTTGCTGTGACATCAGCCAGGAAGGAACGATGATAGAAAATGTCTGACTGTTCATGCATAAATAATATTGAATAATTAAATATAAGCAAATTAAATAATTAAATATAAGCAAATAAGCTGATCACTCAGTTGCACTTTATGGCCAACACGCTTCGAGCACAGCTTCCTCACTTTTCTTTATATTATTTCTGTCTGTCAGCAATGTAACTGAAAAAGTCATGGAAATATTTTAATAAAATTTTCAGGAAATCTGTCGAATGAATTCTCACAATCACTGGCAGAAGAAATATAAATAAATAATCAGGCACCATTAGTTAGACTCCACAAAACTAATTATATGGTTGTACAACTAATAACCCGGATATTAAATGGCAACAGGCTGATAAGTCAAAGCAAATTCAGAAATAAAGACCATGAAAGCAAAGTGGCTCTGTCTGGATTTCCCTCCAATCATGTTCTCATCTCAATGAGAAATGATGACTGACTGCTCGTCAGCTCTCCCCCGTCACAGCTAATTCCACAGAAATTAAAGACCTGTCACTCATTCGACCGGTTTTGTCATTGCTGTGAAAACCCCATCAAGCTAATCAGCTCAGACGGGAAGCATCATGTTGATGTTTGACGGAATGAGCAGATTTAAACTGGATTAAAGCTCCCGAGATGAACACAAGCGTGGCACAGCACCTTATCACAGAGGTCTGGCCTTTGATTAATGCATCGCATGAAAGATGAGCACAGTCCACTTCAACACACACACACAGCTCATTTAGTGAAACTTTTAATTAAATCAGGTGCTCTGAGAGGCATTACATGACTGCATAAAAGAGACAGCTGTTATGTTATACTTTGATAAGCAGAGGGCAATGAGCATAAGTGCTCATAATAAAACAAATACTGCTTAGATGTGTTAAAAAATGCAAAAGACTAACAAGTACAGTCACTCTCAAACGTAAAGGAAACACTTCTGTTAAATAAATTAAGATATTGCTGCTTTGTGATGATCCAATCCCTGCTTTAAGCCAGAGGCCTCCATGCAGAAAAGGGTAATGTAAATCAATTATTGTTAATCTTTTCCAGGTCAAACATATATGGCTGGCTGTTCATCCTCTCTACGCATGGGTGAACTGTATTCAGATTACACTCCAGTAATTAAAGAGGTCAGAAACTTGTTTCAAGCATTGTGTGACACAGTTTTATCAAAACACCTGCGTTTGTCTCCCAGAACACTGCAGCAAGTAACAGAAATCACGAATATCTGCGTAAAATGTGAGCTCCTACTGAAGCGCATAGCTGTCAGCCAAATAAAAAGGGACGGTTTAATGCGGTTTCATTTCAAATGTGGAACATGAACTGGGTTGTTTTCGTCTTTGAATGAGGAAACTGAGTGCCAAAAAGCAGAAAAATATTTAATATGATTAAAATTACACTTCCTCCTGGCTAAGATATGGAGAGTTTTTGCCGTTACATTTTGGATGATAGGATGTTGCACCTTTTAACCAGACATGACCACATCTTCATGTCTGCAACTTCACCATCCGCAACCACTGGTACACGTTAACCAATAGCAACACATGCACCGGCCCAAACACAAACACATGCACACACCATCTCTCTGCTGTCTCATTACAGTCCCTCATTTCTACTGTTTGTAAAACAATGAACCAGAGGAGGACAATTAATCCTGGACAAAAAGAGCTGAAACCTTTAACGTGACAAGAACAAATGTGGCATCTCCAGAAGATGTGTCTTCTAGGTCACAGCAACATCTGCATACTCTGTGTTTTACAATCTAACTGTGCATTCAGACCGAGAGCGACTAAAGCTTTAAAATCGCCGGTAGTCATTCACTTTCAATGGACAGGAGCGACAAAAAAGCGACTATAGTGACAAGCTACAAAAGATGAGCGACAAGTTGAAACAAAGTTGAAAATAGTTTAACTTTATGCAAATTATCAATGACACGTTCCGGCTGTAAAACACTGAGGATCAGAATATAGACGTTGTTCACTTTCAGAGTGAACGGAAACAACCTCTGAATTTTGGTGCCGAGTCAAAGTAATTCTGAGTCAAAATGACGACAGAAATGTTGGTTACTGCCGCCGCTGGCCACCCAGTGTTGTACGTTCAGACACTTAATGCCTTTTGGCTTTCTGATGAATCACACAGCTACAATTTGTCAAAGCACAAGACCCAAACAGAAAAAGCCTCACTGCAAAAGCTGTGTTGCATACGGTCCTTTTAAAAGGATGCAACATTGAGCGACTTGAGCGTCAAAAGAGAAAAGTCTTTTTGTAGCAGCTATTTTTTATGAGTGACAAAGTAATTTTATAGCTTTAGTTGCTCTTGGTCTGAACGCACAGTAACAATAAAACATATGTTTCAAGTTTTTACAATAAAGTGTGACATTATAGTACGTATACAAATTTTCTTTATTTGCATGACAGCTCTGTAGCTTGCTAACATTTTCTTTATTGTATTGATATATAAATGCTGTGTTTTAATTTTAATCCTACCTAAAATCAGAGCCAACATGTTAGTGGCGTGTTCTTCTTCAGCAATGATTGAAAATCCCCTGTAGAGTCATTATTTTACAAGGTGGCCTATCGGTGTCACCACACAGCAAGAAGGTCTCCTAGTTCAAACCTCGGCAGCTTGCGTCCACTGAAAAACCTGTATGCTCGGTTAATTGACCCCAAGACTGAGTTTGAGCACTGGTGATTGTCTAATAATGTTACTGCGATGAGCTGGCAACCTGTCCAGGGTGTACCCCACCTCTGGCCTTATATCAGATGGGATAAGCTCCAGTGAGTTCACTAGTGGGGCTCAAACTTGAATCGGTAAAATGTCATTTAAGCTTTTCTACGTTTTTCCCTCACTTCTCTATTTCTTGTGCTCATTTACTGTTGTAGTTTGACGCAGTATCACACCACTGGACAAATTTGACTTAAAAACTACACCTTTCCTTCATAAAACTGAACGTTTTGCTTAAAAAAAAACCCTCTCTAGTTTTCATCCTGCCAATGTCAGACAACAAGACAGTAAAATATCTTAGCTCAAGCTCATGACTGGAGTTTTGAGTTTCCTTTAATCCCCAGACTTTGCTCTACATAACTCTTAAAAGCACAGTAATGATACCAGATAGAGCAGGAGGCACGCAGCCCTGAGGCCATCGGCTACATTCCACCCTCATGATAAATTGATTGCCACGAAGCGTTCGGATGAAATTTGAGGGCATGGCCGTGCATACAGAACGAGAGATCAGATGAAATGTCTGACTCGGGCAAACAAACAGGCCATCTCCTCTAGTCTGTGTCCTGGTGAGGCTTCTGCTGAGCATGCAAGCCCTCTCGGATCTGCTTTCACACAAATATTATTCCTCTGAGAAAAAGGAAAATAACATAAGAGTATTCGGCCCAAGCCTGCAGCAAAGGCCAGAAAACAGAGGGACTTGTATGATCGCTCCATCTGGACAAGCTGGAATACAGACAGTAGGAAGGCTGCACTTTCCACAAGGAGGACTCACAGAAAATGAAGACTTCAATACAATTCCTCTGAACTCCATGGGTGCATCCGCTCTGCAAGCATTTGTGCTTAGTTTCAACTTACAGTTCATACATCCCAGATACCGGTTCACTGCTTCCTGTGGGATGAAAATAGCATCCCATGTAGATTTAAACTGAAAGTGATGTCTTAAAAAATTGTTTATCAATTTTAATTGATAACCATCATTCAATCTTGATTCCACTCCAAACCCCTCTATGATAAGAATCCAAAGCATGGTGGTATTCTTTCTATGGGAATGTAAAGATTCATCTTAATTTCTGCTGTCTTCAGTTCATTTGTTGATGACTTAAATGTGTGTATCAATAAAGATAACAACTTCATGTTTATCCACCTTGATTTTAGTTCCTTTAATGCCATGGATGATGCACTTTGAGTCATTCCAGTGAGCCATGACCAAAAATTCACAAACGCTCTCCATGAAAGCCTGCAAAGTCAATCATAGAGCTGAAAATTAATTTAGACATGCTACAGTAAGTAAGAATATTTATAGCTAAGTGACTCCAATGGTTGTCTCAAAGTGAAAGCTGGTATTGCGCGATAAGACGACTTGTGATGAGGATTTAAATGATTTTGCACCTGTGTTGAGACAGACAAGGGTTGGGAGTTTCCACACTTCAAAAATTTCTGATCAAATGTTAATTGGTGATTTTCCAGCAACAGCCAAATCATAGCCATGTTGGGGCCATGTCATGACATTTGAATGGTGGGATAATAAATTTTGGGGGGAGGGGGGATCCGAACACCTATAATCTACAAACAAACTACAGCCCAAACAAAAGACTCATGAAAGTCAAGCTGAGTGGCCATTACATGTGATTTGTGGCCTTCTGACTATGCATGCAACGTACAGTTGGTACAATACTGAAGCAGGTCGCTCATACACTAAATCAATGCAGCTCATTATAATAAATACAGTCGGCTGTTTTTTAAAGCACTAAATAAAAGAATTAAGGTTAATGAAACTGTTTGTTTATTAATGAAGTCGCAATGTGCAGTTATATATAATCAGTCCAGCAGGATTTTAAATCCACTCAAATCTTGAGATAAATCATAGAATTGTATTAGGCTTGCCTAGTGGAACAATTATGCTACAAAACAACAAACTTAATATCATGGCAGCTCTGCAGTGATATTGTTCCATTACATTACATTACATAACTGTCATTTAGCTGACGCTTTTATTCAAAGCGAATTACATTTGAGAGAACAACACAAGCATAAAATCAAAGAGAAGGATACAGCAATAACAGGTGGACTGCTGGCAGTCAATGTAGTTATGTCAAGTGCTCAGATCGTGCTAAGTGCTTTTTTTTTAAGTGTGTGAGTGTGTGTGTGTGTGTGTATGGTGTGTGTGAGTACACAACAAGTCCCCAACAAGTTCCTATGTAAAATTAAATCACACAATTCGCTATCATGGAACCATCGTATGGTAAGTGCATCAAGCAGTTAGTGCTGGGTCAGGTTGGACACTCGTGCTCTTCAAGAGATGAGTCTTAAGTTTGCTCTTAAAGGTGGAAACAGACTGAGGATCGGACCGAGTTTGGTAGCTCGTTCCACCATCGAGGGACACCAGAGGAGACGAGTCTGGATGCTGATCTCATGCCACTTTGTGTTGGGACCACCAGGCATCTTTCAGCGGCAGAGCGTAGCTGACGAGAGTGAAGGTAGGCAGGAGGCGTGTGCGTTATTCTACTCTTTACAAAACATTATATGTCGAGATGGTTCGTTAACGATACCCTGCAGTCTGTGGTGACTTATCACAACAGATTTCATACGAACACAATCTTTCATATATTAAGCTATGCCAACCATATCCATGATGGTTAAGCACACAAAATGCATATGCAGTAACTGAATGGAATCTCCACGATTACATAATATGTTATCAGGCCTCAAGACTGGCATTCAGCTGTCACATGCTGACCTTTCTGGCACCAGAAGTGCCTATTTCTTGGAGTACTTGAATTACATTATTAATTGTGTGGAAAAATGTGTATTGTTTAGCATTTGATCAATGAATTTTCTAATTACACTGGAAGCAGAGAGGTTTCAGTATAAGTAACCGCCAGCAATCAGTTGCACATTAAAGTATTTTATGCAAGGGCTTGTCTGTGATTTCTACACTGTCTATACTTTCAAAGTCCAGTTCATTGTGCTGTTTTCACAATTCAAAAATCTGAACTTGAACTTTAAATAGATTTCTCCATTTTAGTTTAACTTGCATGACCGAGGACTTTATGTAGAAAGTGTAGAAATATTTCTTCTTCTTTATTCAGTGGCTAGTTGCATCAACACACTGTCTTGCACACATCTGATCTTTAGCTCTAGTCATCACTTTCTAATCCTCCATCATTGCTCTCTTCGTCTTTCGTCTTAATTTCAATACCCATTCTCTATCCTTAATCTCTGAGCTGTTAAACAGAGTGCTGCACACTCCTGTCTGGCACTGTGGTCCGACACAACCAGCTACTCCCTGAGAAAATACAGCTCACATCGACAGTAGTTATGTTTTCACGTTGTGTGGGCTGCAAACAGGTGGGAGGGAGGGAGCTGCTGGAGTCACAACCACAAAGTGGGTTGGTTAAACTTCAAATCTGAGGGAAAAAAGCTGAAAGCTTGCAGGAGGTCTGATCAGTGGGAGGCAAATGGACAAAAGCTTTAGTCAGGGTCCAAAAAGGAACAGCTGAACATCTTCATGAAAGAGTAAAGATGACTGGTGTTACATGCAGTAATAAACTTTAGTGATGAATAAAGACAAAAAGCATTTTTCTAAAGAAAATATCCAGAGAATCAGGCCTGGACTTCTACAACAGGCTGAACTGAACATGATGTGTGTTCTTACTGGAAAACATGCACAGGAGGCAGAACATGATGCAAACCTGGAACGGCTTATTCATTATTACTGCCTTTGTGCTAAAATCTACATTATCCATCTACCGCCTGGCCAAACAAAAAGAAAAAAGTAAATGATGACAGCAAAAGAGAGAGCAAAACTTTCTCAAAACTTTGAGCATGTTCATAAAGTGTTGGAAGCTCCTGGTTTCTATGTAGTGCACTGTGCACAAACTGCCACCGCCAACGATGCATGGGTCTATATTCACCACTTACATGAAAACACCAGCATGAATGGAAACCTTTTCCATAGAAACTACCTTCCTCCTGAGGTCTTGATAAAACCGTCACGTTGTGCCATATAGTTCAGATAATTAACAATCACAGACTATCCACCTATCCTCTATTTTACCCCTGGTGCATGGATGGCTGCCTTGGGTTTATTGGCTGTGCAGGTTTTCGTCAAGCTCATCAAGCTACTTGGTGTGTGTAAGCTTTCTCAGTAGAGCAGCAAACGTTCACTGCACAGCACAAGCAAGTGAAAATAATGAGTTTCATAAGGCAGTGTGGAGGCAGCTAAATACAAAGGAAAAAAGCAAAGGAACAAAAAAAAACATGCATTAACATTTATACAAGCGAATATATCAAATCAAAGTGTGAACTTTTTCTTTAACCAAACTGTTAGCAAAATTGCTGTTTCCCTGGAAACATAACACTGTTTAATCTACAGATGGTCAAATATGACTCTCATGTTCCCTTTTTTGGGCTTTTCAGTCACCTCATCAAAAACGTAAGACTATTTGATTCACGGTCCAACAGAGGGAAGTCACACTCGGTTGGGAGGATGTGAAGCTGCCGTACGACAGGGTTGTTCAACTTTCTAAGTGAGTTTGCCCTGCTCTCTGCAGCCATCTGCATAGAGCTAAATTCAGTAAACTGATACAGCTGGGCGTTATTTTTTGGCCATCTGTGTGTTAATACACTCTGGCTTAACACTATCCACTACCCTGCAGGGTTTCCAAAGAAGTTGGCTGTTCTTGCTTTTCTTCTCTACTGTTTCTCTTTGTTCCTCTGACAGCACTTCTTCTTTAAGGGTCTACTTCCTCTCACCTCTGAGAGACTCAGAGCCTCATGTCCACCTCCTGGCACAGACAGGCAACACGACACGCTTACAACTACATACCAAAATAGCTCACAGAAGGGAAACGCCAACTCATACCACTACTGTACGGGCCACCATATCTGCAACACACACCACAACCAAATACAGGCCCTGATTCCTACTTTGACCCCAAATTAGATTGGTTAAAAGACTTATGATTTTTTTTTAAAAAAGATTAATGTAAACTCAAGAAGCTGCTCTTTGCTTTTCTGATTCAAGATTAACATGCAAAGCAGAGTAAAAAATGTCCCAAAAAGGTAGCATTAGTTGCTTTAAACAAGAGAATCACTGCATCTGTCTGAAGGTCAGCTGCTCCTGCAGACTGATAACTTGCGGCTGTCATGAATTGTGAAGGTGAGACGAAGGCAAAGCATTCAGGGAATTCAGGATGAAGGTCAGAGAGAGACACAGAGACAATGAAAAGGCTGATCCGTCCGATGCTACCCTCTTTTATGGCAAAAACAGCTGAAATGAAAAGAACAGACAGAGTGAGCCATGATGACTGGTCATCCAACTGTGTGCGTTTCCTAAACAGCAATTAAAAAGCTCCTCTGCACAGAGCAGCTGCTTTCTCCTTGGCTTGTGGGAGGACAAAGACACTCCACTGTTTTAACGTATAATGATGCAAATTAAGTGCTTACGTTCACGTTGAAAGCCAAGTTTAAGCCCTCTGTGCTGTAGAAGGAGTTAAAACCCATTTCAGATGAAAATGACATCATAATGATAGAAATATCCCGCTCGTCTCATATGAGTTCTACTTTATTTTGTTAAGTGCTTTGACTGCTGCAAAACAAGCAGCTTAACAGCAACCAGATGTGCATTTCTAAGTTAAGGAGATTGGTTTACAATTTTGGTAATAGGCATGTTCACTGTTTTTCTGAGAGTCATAAGTAGTACTACTACTGTCCTTTGGTAGAAGCTTTTATCCAAAGCGACTTACATTTGAGAGAACAACACAAGCAAAAATCAAAGAGTAGGATGAAGCATCAGTAGGTGGTTAAACTGTTAGGAGTTCAGCTGGACTTCAATTTCGTTATTACAAGTGCTAATAAATTGTTTTTTGTTGGGTTTTTTCCCTACTATGTACAACAAGTCCCTTGTAGAAAAAAAACATGCAATTTGCTATCATAGAAACATTGTATGGTAAGTAGGACTTTGTTAGTGCTCGGTCAGTAGTACCTGAACTATTCCTCATTTGGTGTGAAAATGTTCTTTAAAGGAACTTAAGGCAAGATTTGTGACAAACTACATATGCATTTCCAGTTTATTCAAAGCTAATGGTCCGTGAAGCATTAAAAACCCAAAATAACGAGGCCATCCACGTCTGTTGCCTTGAACAGGCTGCGTGCTACATAATGCGCTGCAGTTGGACGTCCAAATTTCCTGCGCGTGGGGATGTGAAGTAAACCGACACTGTATGCGCGTTGAACAGGAAGACAATGGCCGCCGCAGACTCAGATTCAAACACTGAAGGGATACTTATGAATGCTTCTGCAGCCAGCAAATGACCTGCATCCACTCTAAGCCCACAAAAAAGTGGCACCACGAAGAAAAAGAAGACTTTATCAGCGGCATCTCGTTAGTCAAAAATAAAATATGACCGGAAGTGTTTGTGCGTGCTCCCATGCCGCTTTGCTGGTGGCTGCAGTTACACACAATGCCTGTCGCAGCAGCACGGACTCAGATTTTGTAAAGTTGCCTTAAGTCTCTTTAAAGAAGAGCATCTTTCGTTTGCTCTTGAAAGGTAGGAACAGACTCTGAGGATTGGACCGAGTTTCGTAGGTCATTCCACCATCGGGGGACAACAGAAGGAAAGAGTCTGGATACTGATCTCATGTCACATTGTGGTGGAAGCACCAGGCGTCTCAGCAGCTGAGTATAGCTCTGGATAAGAGAATGTCACCACGTGATGTCGCCTGAACACACCCACATGTTAACCCAGAACAGACTCCAGCTGGTTACTAACTAGCTGGGGACTTCTGAGTATTTGGCTCAACAACAGACTGAACTGCAAATGTAATACCCAACTGCACAGAAATACTTGGTCCATTTATTCAGTGTTTCTGAAGAACGAATGCTTTTTGTGATTAAAGTGAGCTGCTGCCTTTTCTGAGCTAGATAGTTTTTGTTTCAACAGTTTCTCTGGTTCTTCTGTGCTGGGGTCAGCAGTCAGCGTCTTCTCCTTGCATGGAAACATTTGTGACAGTGGTCCATATGGTCCAGCCGGCTGCAGATAAGTTAGTTGCATTAATTATTTACTTTAATGCTGACAAAATAGCTGTTATAATGCAAAAATATTTCATCTATCCAAGTGAAATCAAGTTGGTCTGAGATTCCAGCTGACATGTTTATAAGGAGATTAAGTGATCTGATCCTCCGTGTGTTTGCACGATGGAAAGATATAAAACGATTGTAACATTTTTGACATGCGCAATAATTTGGAAGAAGATGAATATAAAATATCAGAAATGTATTCAGGCATTTTGTTTCATTAAAAAAAAAATCCAAAAACTCAAAAATTCTCAGTTTGCATACATACATGTCAAAGAAAATGCTACAAAGATTTCTCTTTTTCACACCGACACCCAAACTTGCCATTTTCCTTTAACAGATTATTCAACTATATATTGGATTTGGGAAAGAATTGATCAACATCCTGTTGATTGACAGGTCACTGCAGCACTTAACGACTGACTTTCAGGGGTTCAGTGTGTGTCAGTAATCCTCTGGTGAGTCTGAGGGTTTCTGCAGTGCTGACTGTGTTCAGTGAGCAAACAGAGCTGTGTTTGGTCACCCGATCAGCAGCCAGAAAGAGACACATGGAATATTTAGTAGTTTCCTCACTTCATGATAACATCTGGTATCAAAACACTGAACTATTTCAAACTTGTGTTTTATAGCAAGCATCATATAGAGCAGGGGTGTCAAACTCATCTAGGTTCAGGGGCCACATTCAGCACAAGTCAATCTCCAGTGGGCTGGACCAGTAAGATAACTGCATAATCATCTAAAAATAACAATATTCCTCGATTTAATACTAAATGCGAATAACTTATCAAGATGTTTATTTGTAATGGACTTAAGGAAAACAGGATGAATAATCTTGATTCTCTAGAGAAAAATAAGAGAATATTTAACAATATTCAACTTCAGTTACATGTTTACAATTTCATTCATTAATAGATTTTATTTTTCCTGTATTCTATTTTTATTGTAACCTGTACATCTAAAAGAGGACATTGTATTAATTTTAAATATAAATATCAATATGAAAAATAATAATAAAATTCTTAAATTTGAAAAATATGTACACAATTTAATTTACAGAAAAACCTATTTTATATCTTTATTTTACATTAATTTTTCATCTACATTAATGCATTTATGTGTTTTCTTCTTCATTT
>JAVQJG010261583.1:0-14781 GCA_036024015.1 Craterocephalus amniculus
CCCCCCCCCCCCCCCACACACACACACACAGAGCAGTAAATAAACAAATTACCAAGTAGGGGTGGACAATAGAGAGCAAAAGATTTTACTCATGTGCCGTGACACTTATTACTCTTTAAGACAAATACCTTTCCCTCATGAAACCCTGATGTTTTCCTGATTTAAATTCACTGTCTTGCACATTGTGCAGGGAAAATGAGTGAAAAAAAAGCCACAGCTTGAATACTTTTGGAGTCATGATAAAGGGAATACATGCAAAATTTTTAAGATGTGTAAATATCATTATATGTGTTATTGGTGAAAAAAGAATAAAGATGGCACATAGCATGAAAAAGGTTGAAGTCTTGCCCTAAAAAAACAATATGAATATCTCTTTGGAATGATGCAGCTGTCACATTAATACAATAAGTTAACATTTCTGCAAATACCAGAATTAGAAAGGTTTTACAAATAGTTCAAAGAGGTCTCCGAACTAGAAATTTCGGCACAGTTTGGTCTACTTTTCTGTTTCTTGATGTTTGAAGATGATTCTATCTGTTTGGATGAAGAGTTACAGCTCTTCCTCATTCAAAGCGTTATCTTTCATTTCAGTAGACAGTAAAGATAACACTTTTTATTCTTTTCAGATCAATCACAGTTGCAACTGTGAACCTATTGTGGTCTAGAGATGCTAAACTATTATAAACATTTAGAAAAAAAATATTTTTTATAACAAACCAACACAGCTACAACCCTAAATGGAAATTAGCAGCTTACCAGTTCCTCATTAATAGATATGATGTGGACTTCATACAAAGCAAAATAAGGATAAGTTTTGTGTTCTACATCCAAGTTTATCAGTGATTTGTGTTTTTCCTGAAGATAACAGCTTTATAACTTTGCAGCTGCAAATCTGAGCAAAATTAACACAGACATGACCACAAAGGTCCAACCATCCTCTAATTCTTATTTAGTTCTGAAAATGGGGTAATGATGATAATGAGTATGATTATCAAAATGAAAGACTGGACGCGCAATAATCTAAACTGTCTATCATGAAGAGAAAAGAGATAGCTGTATATTTAGTGTGTGTGTGACTGCTTACAGTACTACCCAGTAAATGAATTGGCATTAGCATGCTCTGAAAGGAGAAGCGCTGGGGTTGAAGGGAGCAGGTGAAAATCTCACTTTGAATCATTTCCCCTCCCTGTCCCAGCCATTGTTCATGTCCTCACACATGGCAGAGGCTGAAAGAAAGGATCCCATTATTCCATCCCAAGCCTGTTCTCCCCGTTTATCGTTTAAAGAGGGGGGAAGAGTGGGGGAATATTCTGATGGAAAGTAGGGCCTCTGTGGCAGCCTAGCAGTTGTGTGCCAGCTGAAAAGACTCTGCAGGCTGAAGCTGTGGCGGTGCCCACCACCTGCCGAGTTCTTTCTCCTTCATCTCTCCCTCGCTTTCTGCTCTTTTTCTCTGTCTTTCACGTCAAGAGCTTGGTGACTCAGCAGTCCAGGTTCAATACATGCCGAGGCCACATGAGATAAAGAAAAAACAGAAGAGGGGGACAAAAAGATAGAAAAAAGATTAATTTCTTGGGAGGGCGAGTGAAAGCGGGTGACAGAAGCAAGGGGATACATAGGTACTGTATTTTGCTTTGCATTAAAAGAAAAGGCAGAGCTGCACCTGGCTGACGATTTTAACAGGATTTTTATGGATGTTAACAAGGGATGAGGTTTGTCTCACTGTCCTCCTCCATGTCAGTGAGCATAAAAACCTGACATTTTACCTCCAGTTCCATATCTTATGTTTCAATGCCTCTGCTTCTGTTTTGGCCTTGTGCTTTTGCAACACAGGCCTTGGATATCCTCCCCATGCTCCATAAACAGAGCCACAGAATTTAAGATCAGCTATTGATGCTCAGAGTGTGCTTAGTCTCCATCAATACTGATGGGTTATTGATGAAGGAGTGAGTGAATCCCTGTACAGGCCCATTCTGAGACCAGCACTACTAGGGAATCATCGGTATGGGATGAAATAATGAGACTGTGCAAAGCCAAGGTGTCGTATGTATATATATATATTTATATATATATACACACACACACACACACACACACACACACAAGTATGTATATGTGCGTTTGGGTGTGCACACCTTCACACAAAAAAGACATGAAAAAAAAAATCAATGAAATCCCACACAAAAGGAGATATATATATACATTGCCTGCAGCATTGTACTTTTGTGCCAAGACACGTGTTTTCCCACTGGGATGGGATCTGATGTCCTCTTCCCTGAGGATGAGGGAGAAGGGAGAAAGGTAGTGTTAACTTGATGGAAAAAGGGAATGACCACCACAGGCAAGGCAGCCAGATGAAAAACCACAGAAAGACGCAGCAGCGTTGGAAGCAGGGCATGAACACGACAGAGCTTTGTATAGAAGGGAAGAGCGGCACTGATCCATTTCCACAGATCTCTTCCCTGCTCTGCCAGGAACATCTCATAACATCCCTGCACATAACCCGAGGCTTCCCAAGCCTTCATTCAATACATATTTAATAATTGATGTGCATCAAAACATTGACCATCTAAGTACACATGATCAGAATGTATAAATTCTACTTTTGAGTAGCTGATTCTCTCAGTTGTGGGTTGTTATCAGTCTAGTTTGTAGGCGTCTTCAGTCAATCATTTTAACAGCTCTGGACCAGTAGCAAACTTTGTGTTCGGGGGCCACATCCTCCTTGCGTCGTTTTTTTTTCTTTGGTTTGGCAATCAAATTAGGCAGAGCTACCTGGTCTAATTTCATGGGAGTGAAAAAAACCTCCTTAATTTCAGTATCAATGCAGTTTCATAAAAATTGTCAAATTTATGCTTTGCCATCAGATTTACCCTTCTTGTTGTCTACTGGGTATGGAAAGTTTATTTTAATTTGCACATTTCTTAAACAAGGCAATTCACAGTGCTTTACTCATTAAAAGAATTACATATTGGGAAAAGAAAGCATTAAAAAGTGGAAAAGGGCATCAACAAACAGCAAAAATCACAATAAAAGCATTAAAAATGTATTGAAGTGTGAGCTCTCATTTAGATGTCCCCATTTATAATGAATTCACGGGTGTTTTATTTAAAAACAAATTAATGGAAAAAATTAAACATTTTTTACCCTACACTTTCATGCCAATGTACAATGCATACTACGGTGAACAAAACTGAGGACTGGTGCTTTTGTGTAGTTATTTGCTCTTCTTTTTGTTGTATATTTGAACCAAAGGCTTTGTGACTATAAGTTGGAAAAACAAAGAACTAACTAGCTTGGCACTGCCTTCATGACTCACTGAAATGTCAACAACTGGTTAAACTTTACATAAATTAAGAGCAGAAATGACTAATCTATTTTGGGGATTGCACATTGAGCTATTATGATTGATGACCTGCTTCTGGCTGTTGCATCACTCCAACCATATGGAAATGCAAGATAAGTTTTCTTGTACTTAAAGTCGAAATTTTCCTCACACAGAGGTTCAAACAAAGCCAGTGACCAAGACAAGTCAAGGTCCATCTGCTTAATATCAGCACAGAGACTAGAGGTCATCTGGCACCGCAGATAAAGGTGGGCGTGGGTTCAGTGTGTGCGTGTGTGTTTGTGTGTGTGAATACCACTTCCAACAGACGTTGTCCATCTCCCTCACCCAACATGGGCAGGCCAGGCATCTCTCATACACATTCCTCAGATTATAGGGCCATCCCAGACGAGCAGAGGCAAGCCTGGACCCACCTGGGCAGACCCTGGTAAATTCCACTCGTGCTCAAAGGACCCACTGGGATAAGAAAAGCCGGGGAGACGTGGGGCATTTTTAGGTGATGTCTCTATTCTCTTTTCACAAGATAACATGAAAAAAACATGAATCAGGCTACTGAAAGTCAAAAGAGTGACCCCCAGCTGGCAGACATGCACTCCAGATCTTTGCAGTTGGTAACGTCCACTCTGTACCCACCTGCACCCCCGTTTTCCACTCACACCATTGTGTTTGCTTGGCGCTGACGTTTAGTGGAGGGGCTCGGGTGGGGGAAGGCAGGGTAGGGCTATCGACACCAGGGCCATTGTTTCTCAGCAACCCCCATTCGGGGTCATTTAGCATGTGACACCTATAGGGGCACGGCACATTACAAATGGCACTGAGGAGAAATAAATGTGCCAACTCCCTACACTTTGACCTGGGCCGGGACGATCAGAAACACTACGAACGGCAAGAAAGAGAAGGGGAAAGTGAGAGTAGAGTTAACATAACGAACAAGAGAGCAAGAGTGCTTCAAAGAAAAGTGAGAAATGTTGGTGTAAATGGTTGAACAAGCTCATCTACATACCCGCAGAGGGTGTCAGCAAACGAGTATGTGTTACCTATAGAAGTGCATGCTTAATGTCTGTGATTGGCACGTAGGAAGCAGACAGCTATGGGCATTCCTGCCAAGCCATCAAAGGAAATGAGAGAGAGACACTGGGGGAAGGGGCTGTAAACAGACTGGAAAAGGCCCAGTGATCACCACACCTTAGAGTCTTCTTATTACACAAAGCTTCAGGCAGCTGGCTTCAAGTGGCTGAATCATATTGTCAAATTCTAGAGGCACATCAGATGATCTTCCCATGGTATTAAGTTTTGATAGAAGCAGTATTTTTTGTTTAGTAAAATCTGTTTAAAGTATGCATCTCTCATGAGACAGCTTCTGATTCAGCAAATAACTACAAAAGGTTACATAAATAATATTTAGCTATAAGCTACCCACTGTCAACTACAGATGTTTCAATGTTATTTAAAAACAAAGAAAAATCAGTAGGAATGTGCAAGAAATCATAAATTTGCCTTTCAAATATTTTATATATCACTTCTATGGTCAAAAACTTGCTTGCTAAACTTTGCTGAATTGATAACTACTTCAGAGTTTCGCTCCCGCCCTGTTCACCACTTCCTTATATGCTGCCCTTTTAACTATTGTCTATGGGGAAGGCTGCCAACAGGTTTTCATTTCACAGGAATGGGTTACACAACCCATATGAACCCATAACTCAGGCATGTCTCTAGAGTGTGCATTAATTAACCTCCAGGCAAAAAGGTATCAGCACCTGAAATAAGACAACAAAGTGTGACCTCCGCAGTTAGGAAACATCAGCTATCACATTTACTCTGTGAACAGGATCCCTTACAACAAACAGAATGAGACAAGTTCTCAAGAGAGGAAATCAAACTAAAGATTCAAACACAGACGTGGTTTTCAATCAAGCTTTTAATGAAAAGATCATAAAATAACAGTTTATTTTTCCTCACTGCTGTACATTAAGACTGCAAGGTTGTGAGTGCTGAGGTCAGCTGTATTACACTTTTATGACACTTAGAGTTTGCGAGCCCCATCGTTATGCACGGCGGTGGCTCCGACCTGAATACGAGCTCTCTAAAAAGGAGTGGATATAAAGAGAGAGCCCAGCCTGGGTGCTGCCAAAAGCCACAAAAAGGGTCAAAGAACCTCACCCTAAAAATACTAGTGTGCGCATGTTAGGCAGTGTTTGCAGTCTAGACGGGGGCATCTGTGTTTGCATTACTGAAGATTTTTGCGCATACATGCCGACAAAAGTGCACCTGGGTGTGTGCACCTTTGCATGTGAAGTGTGTTTGCCAAGGGGGAGGGCTTCTTGTCCTTTAATTATTCATCAGCAAAGACCCTACATGTCCATTCCAGAGACTCTCAGCCCATAGATCCTGATACATTATTGAGAAGCTGTTCCTGAAGAAAAACCGGAGGGGAAGCTCGATACACCCACTTCTTGAGCAGCTCCACTAATCAACTCTTCAAGTACTATATTTTTTAGCAGCTAATCGTGTGTGTCTATAAATGCAGTGCACATCAAGGTGACAGTGGACCTTTATAAATCCATAAGCATATGTAAATGACAAGTTATGTATGAAAATATGCTGCTAAATACTCTTCAAAAAGAACATTTTGGTAACAGGTGGACGGCAAAAAAATATAAATGTAATGGCAAGACAGCACATTCATGTAAACACTGAAAGTTTTGAGGTAATTTGGTGTTTTCTTTCATTCTTTTTTTTAAAGTCACTACTGCACAATCTTACTGAAGGTACAGTAAATACTGAAAAATGCAGCAGAGCGGAGAATACGGGCCCTTGCACAGTAACACAGAGATTACAAAGGGCCAAAGGGCTAAAGCAAGGGTCAGGTGTATCTGAGATAAAGCAAGGGACAATAAAGCTTAGACAGGATTTAATGGCACTGGAGGCCATTTTAAAACTGGCTTTGGTTCAGTCTGCCTAGGTAAGGAGGAGCATCTCCATAATAACTGGACAGACCAGCCCCTCTAGAATGCAAAATGCCTGGAGAGGATGGAAGAAGTAAGAACCACCGAAGTATCAAGGAATAAGATGGAAACTTTACCGCCGAGAGCTGAGCACAATCACTCGGAAGGGTTTCCTGCTCCGTATAATTTTAAAGCTTTTCTAACACTGCATAATGATATGGTATCTTTTACAAACACAACAACAGTGATGAGGTAAGAAGAGAAAGACAAAGAGTAAACCGTCAGTTAAATTGGAACTGATATGAGAGCACCCAGGTCCTCCCAGAGGCTTTGAAAAACATACAAAGTGCACTTAGTAAAGCTATCTCATCCAATGTTTCTACAACCCTCAACTGTGAAACTAATAGACACTAAAAACATTGACATCATGTAAAAGAGACGGAAGAAGTGGCGAGTGGTTTAAGACAAGAATTGTAACAAAATTCAAGAGGAGAACATAAATGTTTGGAGGAGAAAAGTGTGAGTTATGTGCATGTTTCTGCTGTGTCCGTGTTTTGTTTTTGTTTTTTCCTTTAGCTTCAGCAGCATGGCAACACCCAGGGAGAGCAAGCTTCAAAAGATACAGTAGCCTCCGCTCTGCACAGGCAGCGACCGCGTCCTGCCTTTGTCCACAGACGGACAAACAAAGGGTTAAAGTTCAACTCTCCATCATGCGCAGTCAGTGAGAACTCAAGACCGCATGGGCAAAAAACTAAACAAAAACAGAAAAAAAAAACACACCCATAGTGAATTACATGAATTTAATCCTACAGACTGTAAGGTATAACTGAGAAGATAGTAAATGCCATGGACCATTTTCTTTGAGTTGGAAGAAATACATCCGTTCTCCCACAAAAGAGTCAACTTCACAGATTGTGGTAAATGGCTATGTTTTGTGTATCGATTTTGATTCTCAGCTTGAAATCCTTAAAACAAAAATTCTAAAAAAAAAAAAAAGGGGGGGGGTTCCTGCTGTCACCTCAGTCTCACACATTGAGCATATTCTTTGAAGAGGTGAGGGTAGGCCCAGAAATAAATACATTCATCACTGACAATAGATATTTGATAAAGAAAAAAAAAGGAAAAGAAAAAAAGAACACTGTCAACAAGTGTTTGCGCCAACTTTGTTTGAGACCCGGCCAGTCAGGGGTTTGTGCTGCTTTCACCCACAGAATACAGACATTAAAAAAAAGTTTGAAAAATCATTAAAAACTGAAAAACGACAAGAACATTCACAGTTAAGACTACTGGATAAGCCTGTTAACATGCAAAGAACAAATCAATGCTACATTCTCCAGATAGGTTTCAGGAACCGCCAGCATGTGAGAGATGTACCATCTTAGAGTAAAACAATCCAAAAACCACTCAAGCGTCTCCCTCCCTTCAACTTAATAAGAGACCCAAGCAGAAGAGGCAGTCCTCAAGTGCGTTTGGGCAAACACAGAGACACAACATTGAGCTAAAGACCCTGACTAACAATGCCTTTTGATTAATACATCAAGGATGCACTGCTTACCACCCCCCTCCCTTTTCCTGCAGTCCCATCTGAAGACAGGCCAGAGGGCAGGACTGGGGTGCAGGGTCACCCCAAAGCCAGCTGGCAAGGAGGGGAGGAGGGGAAGTGCCCCAAAACCACACACCCTCCTCCTAACTGAATATGTAGTAGCGCACCGCATATTCGAGCACTATGCTTTTTGTTTTGGCAGCAACATCTGTAGAAAAGCATAAAAAAATAAAATCACACAAAACCGTCTCCCTGACTGGCCGAGCCCTGACTGAGGTCTGTAAAACTGTAAAAGTTTATGTAAACAATGAGATAAATACATGTTTCTTTTTTTTTTTTTTTTTTTTTTTTTAGAGCCACACGTGGTTCCATAATCATTCAAATGTGCTTTGGTTTAAAAAATAGTTTGTGGATTTGGGTATGAGCTTTTCTTTCTTCTAAGTTCTTTGTACAAGTTTGCAACTATTTCTGAGCATACTGTGTTACTAACTAAAAATGTAGACTTGTTTCAAGCTGCCTCGCCTTTGTCAAGGCTTTTTATGTTAGTTGAAAAAGCAACCCCTCTGTTTGTATCAAATATGAAACTAGTGTTTTGCTTTTCCCATGATTAAATTACAGAGGAAATTGATACAATGCTATATCTTACAAATGTAGCTGAGAGTCTGCATTCACAGATGCAGAACAATCCCTGAAGTATTTGAATAGTAGTAGTACTAGTAGTAATAGAGTAGTAGTAGTAGTAGTAGTATGGTCACAGTTTGGAGTTTTTTTTTTCTTCGTTATGTCAAAACAAGCAAGCTTTCAAATGCAACTGCAAAATATTTTGCAGAGATGGCTAAAGATCACATTGTACAAACACCTTCTGCATTACAGTCGTCGCACTGTATTGCACTAAGTGCTGACACATACGATAACGTTTGAAGGCAACGCATTGTGGACTCCGTCTTCAACTAGAACAGGTCACAAGCAACAATGTATGAGGCAATAAATGACATGTCTGTGGGTGGGAAGGTGTGTAAAATTCACATGTACCATGCAGTAACTTAACAAGATACAAAAATCCAACAAGATGTAACAGCCGTGGGAGTCCAGGATGCTGGTACCTTAAAACAATAAAGATATTTGTGTAACTGTAGCTGCATCCCTGTGATAAAACATTTCACCAACCTTAACATGATGATGAAAGAGGTATAAAAAAATATCAGGAGGACAGTTAAACCAACATAATGGAGGAATGCCTATACAAAAAACTTGTAATGAAGGTTCAAGATCCACAGTGTGACTGTTGAGAGTAGATACACTGGACAGGTTTCAGCAAAACCTACAGACAACAGAGGGGTGATTCCCAACATGTGGTTTCTTATGATGAGGTACAGCTTATTACAGTTAAAAATAATTTAAAAATCATATTGTGTTATAATGGAATACAATCAGACACAAAAGGATGCTGCAGGAGACCAACCAGTTGTCCTGTGCATCTCTGCTTCTCCCTTATTCTTACAAGTTTTAACAAGCCTGGCTCAAAAAAAAAACAACCCAAAAATACAAACCTAACAAGCAACTTCACATTTAAATTCTGATTATAATTCCTACCTTTTTTTTTTTTTTTGGTCTGAACTGAACAGATAAAATGTCATCAAGTCCTGTTTTTCTCAAAGTCAGGAAATATAAAGTGATAGGAACTCTGAATACAAACAAAAAGAAACAGGAAAAGCATGTTCGAGGGAACATGCGTTTTAAACTTTACCGTTTTTGTCAGGCGATAAAGTTTACATAACACCAGCCCACCAATCAGCACAAGCTTTCCTTGCAAACCACAAGAACCTCTCCTTCTGTCTCAAGAGTCATTGGCCAAAACTCCTTCAAAAGAGCGGGTTTCTTTGTCTGGATTTAGAATATATTCATAATTTGTTTTATACAGCAAAAAGAAATAAAAAGAGAAATAATTTAGTATGTTATATATCTTAAGTACATCTTTTTTTAAAAACTTTGGTTATGAACTTGTCTAGCAATGCTTGTTAGTTAGCTCTGTTCTCCTTAACATTCATAAGATCTTTGGAACACTATACATCTAAGCTAATCAACTAACTACTATTTGCTCCAGGCAGGATGCTACAGTACACTTTGAAGTGGGGCCACAATGACCAGGGCACCCTGCTAAAAAAAAAAAAAAAACTATATCTGACAAGTACAAACAACAGCTAAAAACAACATTAATGTGTAAAATCTATGAGCATTAAAAACCTGTGTTGAGAGATGGGCAGGTTAAAGCATTAGGTGAAAAGTTACCATAATCTACACACTTTTTTTACAATTAATTACATAGGAACTTTCAACTAATTGACAGAGTTCATAAGAGTAATCAGAGGTAGCAAGGTCACAAGCCTATATAAATAGACTTTTCTTTTTTTCTGAGGGGAGGAAAGCTATACAGACAGAAAAATAAAACGTACCCACTGAACATAAAGTTCGGACTAAAACACCCCCTTCTTAGGCCCATTACATCACCCATCCCACCCCTAATCCCTCCCCTCCACAAGAAAAATCCCAAGACCTTCCAGTTTAAAACATTCACTGAAACATGACAAGTTTGTTAAGTAAAACAAGTACCACAAGGGTTTCATCTTTCCAGCCAGGATTCACCCCTGGAAGCAATAGCAGGCAAAACAATGAAAATCTCCTCTACATCAATGCAAACAGCCATAGAGGAATTTGAGTATTTCTTTCAGGACTTACAGTTAAAGCATGGAGATGGTGCCAACCCCATTTACCCCTCCACTTTCATACCGATACCCATCACCAACATACAGGATATAAAGCTGTCAGGGTAAAAATAATCTTTTTGCTGAATTATTGCCAGTATTGTTTGCACGGGTTTTTGGTCAACATAGCTCTGGATTACAGACTGGGCTTTTGAGTTCATCTGTTTTAGGAACACCGACAAACTCAAAGACTTAATGCTCAAAGATCGGAGAGGAAGGCTGTTGAGGGGTATGAGGTGAGGGGGCTTGACATAATATCAGTACCCACATTCACATTTAACAAACCAGAAGTCGCGCCACTTCACCGTGGCGTCACAACTTTGGAGAGAAACAGGAGTAAATTTGTCCCTATGGAACTCCTGAGAGGTGAGCAAGTGTCATTTGATAAAACCATGACTTGATCATTGCATCCACAAGATCCCACAATCACAACGAGAGCACTGTGGCTACCGGCTACATCATTCACTCAGCCAGGGTATCGTAAACTGGAATCAATATGTAGAACCATGTGTCTGCATGTGATGGTGTGCATTTCTTTGCTTTTGAGATGGAAAAAAAGGTCGAGAAATGTTTCTCTTTTTTCTATTTCCAGAGTTCTTTGGCTTGATGCATTTCTAAGAGGGCGAGGTGTGCATTCTCAGGTGACTGATGAGGTTGCGCTGCTGGGTAAACTTCCCACCACATAGCTGGCATTCATACGGCTTCTCCCCGGAGTGGACACGCATGTGCTCTGTCAGACGGTACTGCCGCGTGAAGCGCATGCCGCACTCTTCACACGCAAAAGGCTTGAGGCCGAGATGGCTGCGCATGTGGCGCGTCATGGTTCCCCTCTGGGTGAACATTTTGCCACAGATGTTGCAGGGGAAGGGCCTGGTCAGCCAGTGGCTCTTCTCATGTTGTCTTAGCGTCGCAGGGTCTTTGTAGCTCTTACTGCAGACTGTACACTTGAACGGACGCGCTTCAGAGCCAAAGCCAGAAGGACCAACTGGTGCAGAAAGGTCTTCTGCCTCCTCCTCGTCTTCCTCCTTCACAAAGGTCCCTCCCTCCTCTTTGATGTAGAGCTCATCCTCAGTGTGCGTCTCCACGTGAGCGTTGAGCTGCTCAGAGCTGGGGAAGCCCTTACCACAGGGAATGCACACATAGAGGTTATCCCCAAACGCTGGCTCAAAACCTTCCTGCCGGTAAACGTAGTTGGCGCTATGGTGCCCGCCTCCTGATCCCCCTCCGCCTCCTGCACTCTCCCCATCACTTTGTCCACTTTCTTCACTGTGGTCCTGCCCGTTCTCTCCCTCCTCTTCCTCAACTTTACACTGGAAGGACTTATCAGACACAAAGCTGCTGCCACTCCCTCCGCCAATCCCAGAGGACCGGCCATCTTTAGGACCTACTATCACCCCATTTACAAGAGGCCTGTCATGATCTTCTGATTTCAACCCCGATGCTTCTCTCTTAGGCCACTCATTCTTGCGGGCACCCTGTCGGGTTTTCTTCTGGGGTGGTGGGCCGTCAGATTGGTTTTGGTTCTCCTCTGAGGTTTTAGAGGAGGGGTTGAGGTCCATGGTCTCTGAGATGCATGTGTCAACACCTGGTAGGGTGGTTGAAGAGTCATCCAGTGAGGCACTGTTGGTTGTGGATACTGAGGCAGATTGAGGGGATTCTTGGGAGTTGCTGTGCGGGCTGAGGGCATCAGTGGCTGTGCCTGCAGAGTGAGGACTCTTCTTGGACAGGTCAAGTCCAAGATCTGGCTCCCCAGCACTTGCCCCACTGCTTAGATTACCATTACTGCTGCCGTTCCCCCCATTCCCATTCTTTCCAGAGCTGCCGACAAACATCTCATCGTCTGAGAGCTTGTCCCGAAGGCCTTCATCTGGTTGCGGTTGGTCAGCATCTGAAGGGGTCGGATGATAGTGGTTGTTGGGGCCAGCAGGGGTAGAAGAGGAGTGGCGCTGGTTGTTGAGGCGTAAGCGGCTAAGGGGACCTGGAGTGGAGGGTTTGCCTGGCAGGGGTTTCCCGCCACTGCGCTTGAGCTTCTTTCTGCACAGAGCAGCGAGGTCATGGAGCTGGAGGTAGCTGGCTGCGGTCAAGAGGGCACTGAAGTTCTGCTCGCTGCTCTGGTCTGACGAGGACAGGAGCTTCCCAGTGTAGATGAAGTCAAGTACTTGTCTGAACACAGAGGGGTTGACCATCTCTGTGTCGAGGTTGATGAGGTTGTCGTGGAGGACCAGAGATTTGAAATAGATGCTGCTGGCCGCCAGGATGTTCTTGTGGGCACGGAAGAGTGCATTCTCCACCACGATGATGACATCACACAGGAAACCCTTGGCTCTCTGCTGGTTGAGTTGCAGCAGCAGTTGTTTGGCATGATTTGGCAGTTCCATTTCCTCCTTCCTTCGTTTCTTCTCTCTCTCTTCCTACACGAGCACCACCTAAAGCTGATGGGAAAGGAGGAAACGGTGGTTAGTTTGGCATTGTAAAGAAAAAAAATAGAATTCTAACAAAAACACTGGGACAATATGGGACAACGTAATTTTGTTTGATCAAGCTCATGAATCCAGTAAAAGCAATCAAAAGGACTAGTTGATTCAAAGATGCACAACAAAGTAAAAAAGCCAGCTCAGGGGTTAGTAGCAAAACAGCTTGCTTTGTTTGGGAGGATTTTTTGTGCACGTCTGGTCAGTTTGGCAGTTTACAGTTACACCATTTGCATGTTTCACACATTAAATCAAGCTGTAGCTTTGCAGAGACATCAAGTCTAGCTTCTCACAGGGAAATTAGTGAACTGGAATCACACCGTGCCACATGGTCACATGATGGCGGTATAGAAACTGGAACCCAGTCCTTCCTCTCATCTTCCTTTTTAAACAAATTGCAACTCTACATGGATCAAGTTCTGATTGTACACATTGCCACTGTTCTGACACAAAAGCCATAGGGGTGGAGAGGAAGAAAGGGTAAAGTAACTACTACTCTCAGGTGCCTCCTCTGAGCTTCTCTTCCCCATTTCATCAAAGTAACTCTAGTTTCGATGGGATGCCCTCTTTGGAAGCATGGCTCACTCAGCCTCCATTAGGTCATGGTAATGTCAGCCCTGGACTATTGTCTGAAGGTGGGGGTCGGTGGCACAGCAGGGCCGGGGGAAGGGATTAGGTGACACCTGAGCAGGTAAAACTACACAAGAGCATGGGCAGAAGAGTAGAGGGAGGGTGTGGCTCAAAGACAAGGACACCAGAGAGGCCCTCATTTATGGATTTAGGACAAGTGAATCTCATTTACTGATGACCCACTACACACCACAATGCTCTTTTTTTCGCAGTTTGTAGCACTTTGTTACAAAGTGCTAAATACAAGAGATGAAGAGTGTGGCTGTGACACTCTTTACAGCCACACACTGGTTTAGGCAGGAGGTCTGTCTTTGGCACATGTTTAAATGGACACAACTTTAATGCCCCCAAACACAGTGTGTAACGTATTACAAGAGATTACACAGTAATGCAGAGAAATACTTCACTCAAGCTGTAAATACGTGTGAAAATGCACCATTTTAAGTCTGAGCCAGGCAAGAGATTGACTGAAAATCATGTTTCATAACCCATGACAGGGAAGAAGGAAATACTTCTTAAACTGAGAACAGAGAGCTATGATTGTACTTTCCTCTACCAATATACCCTTCATGTCAGTGTGGTGTGTAATAAAGCTAAACTGTAACAAGGAGAAAATTCTGACCAGTTTTCAAAGGCAACTGGGCAGCATCAAATCACACTCGGCAACGGGAGAAAATAAACCATTTTTATTCATGAATTGACTCATTGTAACTGGAAGCAATATGTGCTTACATCTTCCAGCCTGATGCAATGTCATCAAGAGGTTCTATGTTCAAAAAGCATGACCAACAACTTTTCTTTTTCATGTTGATCATAAGGCCTAAACAAGTAATTGATTTTTTTGTTTGCTATTAAATGAATAAGCTCAAATAACTTCAGACTTTTTGGAATATATTTAGTTTGGGGTTAGTTTCAAACCATGCAAGGGGTTTTAGTTCAGCTTTTTTATTTTTTTAAAAGGTAAACTGGTCAAATCAGTTGGTGGTTTTACTCTGAAAGAACTTTTTCAGTTCTTACAACTTATTAAAGAAGTAATCATTACTTCTGTACCACAGGAAATGGGCATGCTGGTAACAGTTACTTCATC
>JAVQJG010261593.1:0-12108 GCA_036024015.1 Craterocephalus amniculus
CACACACACACACACACACACACATATTGAAGACATGAGCTAAGTAATCCCATTGCTGTTTTTATTTGACATAGTATTTAAAAAAAATGAAGTTGCACTGATACAATAGCAAATGACAACAAACTTCCAGAGTTTAGAAAAGTCTTGCCAAAGCCTTTAAAGTGAAGAAAAGATGAGCGTGGGAGCCAGACTATCTGTGTGAGGGAAGTGGTCAGGGCACAAAGATTGATGGATTCTCAAAACAACACCACTGATGTGCACTGAAGTTTTTCCATGAGCAAAGACAGACTTGCGGTGTGTGTGTGTGTGTGAAACAGAATTTGTCCCAGATTTTCTCTCTCTTCTTTCCTCTCTCTTTACACTCTTCTCCTCTCTGAGGGCTGGATTGAAGAGGCTTTGATGTGGCACTCTCAGTGTTGTGACCACAAGCCCAAGAGGAACCAGATGCTCTTTGGACTGCTTGTGGTCGAAAGGCACATACATATATATATATGTAGATATATATGTATATATATATATATATATACATATATGTTTTCGTCGCACAGTCAGTAGGAAATAACAAAGATGACTCTATCTCTGTATAACTGGGTCTTCTAATTACTAATATTTATAGTTTGTGGTCATTAGTTAATAAGTTAAAAATGTTTTTCGCATATTTATAGATTTTAAAGTTCTTTGAGTGATTTTCTTCATGGCCATGACATTCGTTTGCCTTTTCATAAAACGCACATCTATAAATATGATAAGCTAGTCTGCTCTAACTGCTGTTTGTTGTCCAGGTGTTAACAAGAAATTTCTGGATGTAACTTACCAGAAAATTATATAGAGAGGGTGTTTGACCATAAAAAAAAGATAAATCTGTTTCATGTGAGTCAGAAGAAGACAAATTTTTAAAGATCCTGGAAGGACGTTTTATGAGTAAAGTAAAAAATCCTGACAAAAATCCAGCTGGGAATCACAAGACTTATAAAATTTAGTCTGTCGTTGCAGCAATTTAAGCAGTTGGGTAAAGCTGATTTGTAAAAACTTGTTAGGCTTTTTTCTGGACTCGCAGCATGTTAATTGACTTCGCTTCTTCCTACATGTCCCGAAAAGATTTGTAATGATGTCCAGGGGAACAAGCCAGAACATACTCCCTTTAGCTGTGGCTTTTCTGTGTAGGTGGAGGGACTGACAGCAGGAGTTATTCTGGTGAAAAAAAATCTTTGCTGCTACACAAAGTAGCCAGCATGTTGTGTTTTTGTTGCTGCTATACTGAACCGTATGATGAGAACAATGGTCGAAAAATATTAATTTTTTTTTTTTTTTTTTTTCCAGTGGAACTCTGCTGAACAGGGATTGTAAAATAATTCTTCATCTTTTGTTTCAAAACAAACGTTCATTCAAACAGCCAATAAACTTTATAAGATAAATGTTTAACATGACAAACTGAGCTCTAGTGCCACCCCCATTTTCAGTAGCTCTTACTGTAGCTTAGCTTCCCATCATAATTTCTCCCTTATTGCCTAAACTAGGAGACATCTGATGCATCTGTGCAGGTTTTGTAAAAAAGATGGAGAAATATCCCTTTAAGTTGGCTGAGTATTAGCTGACTAAGCTGAGTGTGTTTTAGGGGCATTCTGTCTGACCACCAGGCCACCAGCAACCACACCAGCACCAGAAGACAAGCCGGATCAAATCTGCCTCTTCTGTAACTGTTTGTACTAGTCGTTATGATTTACGGCTCTCATGTGACAGAGTGAACTGGCAGAGGGCCTACGCCGCTCCATCTTCTGCTACAACCACAGGAACATAAAGGGACATGCATTAAGAACGTCCCTAGAGTTGCTGGTAAGCACAGACTGTGCAGCCGAGGAAGCAGAATGAAAAGTTAAAGCTACTGGAAGATTAATCTGGTCTCTTTAAAATGATGCTTTCCATCTCCGACTGCTTGGGGAAGAAGCATATTGCAAAAAGAAAGTCAGGCTTTCCATCTCTCCCTGCATTTCTCATCTCTGTTCCCTTGTTTGGCTTCTTCTCAGTTTGGCATAGATGACATGAAGTGTTTATCCAACATGTCGGATGACTGTTTATTAAGCAAACCAATGCAAAGCAAAGGAGCACAATGGCTGGGCAATGGATGATGGATGTTAAATACGATGAAATGGCCCAGCTGTTTTGATTGGAAGGCAATCGGACCCGGCAGAAAATAAACAGAAAAAAAAGTCGTCTGATTTTGTTTATCAAAGATGAAGACAAATCAGGCCTTTTCAAATGAACTGCAGAATCAGACTCTTTCATTGTCAAGATGGTAAACACAGTAGAGGTTGCCATCTAGGCTTTGCTTCAGAGGCACGGTGATCATCTATCGTAGGAATGGACCATTTATTTATATTGGGAGAACATAAAATTGATCAAGAGAACATCCAGTCTATCTGAAGTTTCAGAGAAAAGATTGTAAAGTCTGCAGGTAAAATGGAAATCTGGGGTTTTTAGGTGGATTTTTCTCCCACTGGTACAGTGCATTTGTCCATCCATTCAGCAGGAATACAAACAAACCAGAGAAGAACCCCTTAAAATGTGATACTGGATCTGGGTCCTTTTGTTTAGAGTTGCCAGACAGCGAATTGGTTCTGGCAGAGAACAGCATCCTTTGCGGGCCCTCGTAGTTTATTTTATTTCTTATGATTTGTGATTTTGTTGACAACATATAATAAAGACAGACTGGAAGCCAAGATGGCAGTGACATGCAACAAAAGCTAAAATTATGCAGAGGATATTGTGATTATGTTAATATTTATGGTCAAGTGTGTGACATAGATTGTCATTTGTTAGAATATACTTTAGATTGCAACCAAGTGAAAATGAGCCACATCACTCTTCACATGCAAATGTGCAGTAAAACTGCAAAGGCCAAAAAAATGTAACAAAAAGGGAGTTAACACTAGAAATACTACTTGATTTGTCATCTAGTAGCCTATTAAGGAGTAATTGTGCATTGTATAATGAATACACTGCAATGGAACATACAAAATTAAAATTGAATGACATTAACTGATAACTTCCTTCAATTACTTCATGTCCCCTTTATCCCGTCCTAATTGAAATTAGTTTTTGCTTGTATAAAGCTTTTCTACTGACAGGTGAATGAACTAAAGTCTATACTCTAATATAATATATACTTTATGTGCCAAAGTGCAAAAGTGTGCAATTTTGGATGTTTTTTTCCTTCTAGTTACCAAATTTGTATTTGCTTTGGTTATCTCAATGCATAAATTAGGCATAAACAAAACAAACAAAAAACATTAATATTTTTTTAAGTATAATGGGGTATTACTGTAAGTACTTGGAAAAAGCTCAAAAAGACAAAAACATTTGAAAGTTATTACTTTTTCTTGGACTACTTCACTCCAAAAGGCAGGTCATGACATCAAAAAAGAAAAGTAAAAATGATATATTTAGCAAAATCCAACCGAACAAAATCCCCTCGTGTGCAACCATGCTACTTTCTCGCATTACAGTTTTAGCTTTTCAGCAACATGTCCAAGTCCAGACTGTCTCTTTGATTCCACCCTTGCTATCTTCCTTGTAAAACTAAATGTTTCCTGCCTCAAACAAATAATTTTGTTGCTTAAACCAAAAGTGCTGCTTTAAGAACTCTAAAAGGGAGATTTTTCCAGCTGGCACAGTCTGATGAAAGCTGTTGACAGAAAAAAAACATAAAAACTATGCAGTGGTTTATTTTATGTGGAAAAATTGTGGTACTTTAAGGATCCTCTTTGGTTTCCCTTTTGGAGATCAAAGAATCCTGGATGATCCATTTGACTGGGGCTTTCTGTCTCCCTGACAACATGATCACAGACAGGAAGCCTGTCCTTCTTTCACGGCCCCTTGTCATCAACAAAGCAACCACTCAGCAGTGTTTTACTCCCAGAAGTCATAGTGCATGTGCAAACGTGACTGTAATTCAACCCGACAAACCTCTGACTGTTTTCATTTTTACACTCTGTACATGTTTGCTTCGTGTACCAGGTCCTTTATGCTCCCCGTCTTTTTAGGAGGCAGGTGTTTAGGTGCCTTAGTGGGGGAAGAAAGAAAGTGCTGACTTATGCTTCAGTGACCTGAAGACATCTTTAAACACTACAGGTTTGGGTCATTGAGGACCCCCACCCCCCCTTGTTTACTCAAAACATTGTTTGAAACGTTACAGCCAACTTTTTTCTTCTTCATTGTTTTAGAGAAGAGACGAAACTTTATCATTTTATATTTTCATCTTACTTTTTTGGACGACATGGTTGTGTGTTTGCGTTTTAAGGCCACTGAAACAAACTGCACCAGTCTGAGGACCTGCACACACAGACAGATTGTTGATGACTGCAGAGTTCTGTAAACTTGCACTTTTGTCAACATGAAGACATTTTGGATAAAGCCTTCCAAGGTGAAACTTTTTATTGACCCAGATGCCTTGATTTATCAAATGTTGATAACAGGCGCAAAACACGCTCCAGCTGATTTATCATGCTGTCGCAAACATTGCAAAGCGCAGAATGCATTAAAATAGTGCTGCAATGCATTCTGCGCTTTTGTCTTGGATGAATATGCTTTCTGGGCATTCTTGCTAGAAGGTGCAAAATATGGGGAGGAATAGATGCACGTAAATGGCGCAGTTTGATTTATTAAAGGTGCAACTGATTGCAAAGATTCCACATGTTTTGATGACCATGTGGAAACTGACTGGACTTGGCGCGCAGACGGCTGCAGCTGGATGAGAGTGATGAGATGCTGCAGGATCGCAGAGGAGCATCACTCTGATTCACAATATTTTCCCATTGTTTCACACACTGACAGAACAAAATCTTTTGGAACAAAATCTTCACTCATCAATCTTCACAATCATTTATATGAATGATTAAAATGACAACTGTTTAGACAAATGCTGTTAAAAGGAGACATTTATATTTAGCGACTAGTTTTTTAGCATTGGCGGGACGCTCTTTCTCTGCCGGGTTAATTTTTTTGAACGTCCAGTCTCCGATCTGCCAGTAATAGCGTTCCCATAGTGATCCGGAGTCAAATTATGAAAGTTAAACCCCTTAGCCAAGAAAAAGCATCACACAAAAGCTAAAAAAAAAATAGCCGCTATCGCTAACTAAGCTAGCCGGACGTGAAATCGGGTATGGTCCCTTTAAAGTCCTTCTGGTCATATTGAGATGTCTTTGCCATAGCCTCTTGTACTCATATTTTCATCTCCATTTAATTTTGTTAGCGACTTTTTTCCTTTTCTTCTACACAGCGAATCATGTGCGGATGCTAAATCATCATTTAAATGACGCTGTTTGTGCCCATTATCGATTACGTTAACGTTCTTTAGATCACCCTCAAATCAACAAACACACGAGGCGCTAAATATTTCATTTAGCGGTCGCTATTTGGAATCTTTGTAAATCAGGGCCATAATGTTTATCAGAAGTGTCAAAAGTGTTCGCATTAGGCTGCTAGAAGTACAGACACTAGGGTTTAAAATAGTACCCACTTCACTTTTTACTCAAGTAAAAGTGTAAAAATAGTTTCCAAACTACCTAAAGGATAAAATTAAGAATAATGTAAGCAAAATAATAAACACAAGCTTAGGCCACACCACAGTGACCTTTAGTTTTCTAAAGGCCATGGTGACTATTAATTTACACTGAAAATGTTAACGTAGAAAAATCTGTATTTGGCTGCTATGTCCTTGCTGGACAGGGACACGGTATCTGTCATGGACAGTCGTGATGGATCCGGTACAAACCAATAGGAAGCCTGAATGATAAATGTTTATACTTTCATCCAACCACAATAACATTCATGTCCGGATGGCACGACTTACATACTTGCATCTAAATATGGTATTCAAAGAAAATAGTTTTTTAAAAATCTGCCATTCAGAAATTTTAACAGGGTAAGTCTGAATGGCCTTACAACCAAACCAGTAGAAACCAATTTGGAAAAAATTACATCTAAGCACATGTTTAAAATATGTAAGATGTGCATAAAAACATTGTTTAAGAAACAAAAATGAAACAACATTGCTCTGAAGCATCCTGGGAGATGAGAAACAGCACTTCACAACTTTGTGTTTCAGCCAGAAGTATCATGTAAAGGGTGTTTAACCCAAGAGGATAAGGTTATATGATGTTTCTCTAATTTAGACTCAATTATTCCGAGTTAAATAATTTGGAATTGGACAAGGAGGGAATACAATACAGAGTTATTCTGTAGATTGCTAAGACGAAACCTGAAATAAGGCCTCTGCTGTATTAGACACACTCATTTGGGAACTTTTAGCTGAGTTTGAATTAATTCCAGGTATTTACCCAGACACTGCAATCACAAGGATCTTTATTAATGCAGTTGAGCAGTAAGGTAGAATTTTCCTTGGACACACTGTAAATTAAATGAGGAATTTCATCTTAACTTTTGTCTCTATTTCTGAATCTAGAGGATACTTTAAAACTATAAAATTTACTTTTTTTACTTAGAAAACTTTTTTTTTACAGTTACCATTGAACAATGTGCACTTCATCATCTTTCCTCGTCCTCAGGGCCACTGCCTGATTAAAACATTGTGTCTACGTGTGTGTCGCAGTCTTTTTGTCATCTTCAGATTGTTTCAAGCTGAATGTGACCAATAAGATTTGGATTCCCGCAGGCCTTTAAGGTCTCAAAGAATGCGGGGTCTGTGTCTTTTTAAAGATTTGTTATAATCTTATGAGTGAAGAATGGAATGAAGCTGTGAAAAGAGAGGAGTTCAGCTGCAGCATATTAGGGTTCCTCTTGTTTAAAGAAAAAGACTCCATGGTGTCCCACTTGCCAGATTTTTCCCTCTCCTCTCCATCTTGTTTCCATAACATGAAGGCCTGAAAAAAAGGAGATACTCCACATTGTTTTATGAGTTACTGTGGAGTTCGCTGTTACACACTGAATATGGACCAGACGCAATGTGTGTGTTTGATTGTACATACAAGGTGGTTTTGATTTGCCTTTAGGTAAACATTTAACAGCACAAGTCAAGTCATACCTTATAAAAACTTTACAGGCCAGGTAGGTAGTAATGGCTTCATAATTACTTGAAACAGTTACTGAACTGTGCCTCTGTAAACAACTAGTTAATCGTCACACCCACTTATTCTATTCTTTGTTGCCAACTAAAACAAGAATGCATTATTAGCTTTAATCTGCCCTGAGAATAGACACTTTTAGCTAAAAGGCATGCTTGGAAATGTTTCAGCTATGTGCCATCACACTGATATGTAATTCTGCCATAAATCTACAGCCTCCCTCTCATAAACCATATCACTCTTCTCAGTATTTATACTTCAGAGTTGGAGCCATTCCATCACATCTCCTTCAGGGTGGGGTATGGGCTTAATTTCTGTAAAATAGCAAAGTTCAGGGCAAGTTAGGGTGGAAATTTAGCCTGGCAAGAATGTGTTTTGATTGTTAAATTATAACCACAATCCTTGCCTGAAGCACCTGTGACTGCTGAATAAGAGGCATGCCCTGATGCAGCAGGGAGACCGAATAAGAAATTATGTGGGAGCATTGTTCCTTCCTTCTTTTGAATATGGATAACTTAATAAGTTGTTGTCATTTCGTAAGATAAAGTTATTGACGAGGAGACTGAACAGTATGGAAAGAGGTCAATGGTGACATTTACATTGAAGAGAGACAATGAGTACCACACAAACACACACACACATACACAGATTACCATACCAGTTCCTGATTTATGTACAGAGAGAAAGCTGCATTATATGCTAGCGATAGAAAAAATATTTCTATAGATTCTAAGAAATATGTGCATGTCTGATTTACACAAACGGGACTTTTTGGAAATGGTGAGCCCAGAAACAACCACTAACCTCTGTATTCTGGCAACTATTCAGTGATGTTGTATGCCATTTCATTCTGTCATGTAGGGGATTTGGGTTCACCTTATTGGGCTACAACAACCCACACGTTTAGCTGTGTTGCTCATCCCTTATAACACAATCCTTACAGGTCATAGCTCTTTAAAAGGTGGCTAAATGGGTTTTCCAACAATATGTAATACAAACACCAATTGGTATCATTAAAGGGGAGAAATTATCAAATCAAACACAAATTTCTATATTTTTGTACCAAGTTTATTAGTCATGAATTATCTTATTCAATCATAAATTGGACTAATGTGGATCATATAAAGATTTGTTTTAATGGGATTATAACTGGACTACAGTAAATTTCACTGAAATTGGCCGTATCTGTAAAAGTGCCTTAACATGACTTTGTTGTTATTTGCCAAATAAACAAATAAAGATACATTAAATTGATTTCAGTCATTAATTTATAACTCGAATTACTTTCAACTTTTACTTTATTTGCAGCTGAATTGTTTTGTTTTATTTTTTTTCATCACAACAGTTTCCTCCACTGGGACATAATATTGTGAAACATCTTTGGCTTCACTGAAAGAACTAAATGTTTGTAACTCAAAGACAATCCAGATGTGATTATCTCATCAAAACAATCTTGAGTAAAATACTGTGAAGACCAAATGACAGTACAGAGCATACTGAGTAGGACAAGCGAGTGAGAGCTTTGGATCTAAGATTATTAATGATCAGACCGAAGTGCTGTTTGACTCTTTGATCCGTTAGGACCCTGCAGAGGATTTGTCACAGAGCCCGATGCTGCCTCGCCGCTCCCCTCCTCTGCACTCTGCACCGTTTCAAACACTTCATTACTGATGACTTGTGAGGCAATGAATTTTCAAACACATGACTGACTCCATCTCTTGGCAGAGCCATTTTGTCTGGTCACACCAACAGGTTGGAAAGGGATGGGGGGAGTGACTGAGGAAACCACAGGACAAGATCTAAACAATCACCAACACTTGTCTCATAATCTGTCAGGCTGCCTGCAAAGGTAAAAGGCCAGAAAAAGCAAGAGTGCAGCTGCAGAATTTGGTAAACTTATACATTGCAAACGCCGAATTTCTTAAAACTTTTTATTTTTAATTCATTTTGTCTCTTGCACTAATGTTATCTAAGGAGTTTTACCATAAAAAACTAAAGTAATTATTTTTATGCAAGTCTTTCCACATCATTACACATAATCTATCATGCATCATGCAGATAAAAACACCATTTGTGCTTGATTCTGTTTCTCTTTCGTATGTGAAGTTTACCAGACAAAGCAGGCGAGGGAATGCATTCATCCAAGTCTGTGACACACATGTCTGCAGACCAAGCCAAGGAATTCATCATATCATTTGGTTTCAATTTTTTAAATGTATATTTGATTTACATGAGAGCTAATCAGCCCCTAATTTATGTCAGAGACTGTCTACCCCAGCCAACCTTCTTTGTGCATTCAAGTGAAAAGTAGTAACTCTTTAATTACATCTTTCTGTGTAGGCAGTATTTGTTCATTTCAAGTAACGTCAAAAGAAAAAACCTGATTAATGAGTAAGTTAAAGGACAATTAAGTGTGTAAAAAGGTTTAACATAATCAAATTTTTGTTAAGAAATTAAGTATTAGTACATATATTTTATATATATCAATTTATATAGGTTAAGGAGAGACTGGCCGGCCATCAAAACCTAATTTTTAATGCACTTTTTAAGAAAAATAATCAGACTATGTAGCTGATTGATTGCTTAAGTCACAAGCCAATCAGTTTCCGATTGTCAACTTTCTTTTCAGAGAAAATAATCCAGATTTATTCTTAAAAGGAAATTTATCTAGTCTTTGGTTTATGTGTTTTATGATGGCCCGGCTAACATGACAGCAGCTGCATAAACAGAAAAGCCTTACAAAGGACAACACATAATATCAAACTATCAGGGATGTCAATCTGACATCAACTCATGATTCAATCTGATTCCAGTTCTTGCGGTGAGGATTCGATTCTTGAAGTACAGACACTAGGGTTTAAACCCTAAACCGATTCTTGATCGATTCTTGATTCACAATAAATACTCAAAAGGCGCCAATTTTGAATCATGTTGGTGTAAATTATACCACTATGGTCACCATATCTCTGCAACAATCTAAGTTTTTCAACATTAACAATAACACTTGATTTCCATTCACAGCTAAACTATGTGGATACTCGTCACTGAGTGGCTGTCCTGTCAGTCCAAGCACCGTATCCTTATCCATTTACTTCCAAAGCATGTGAAAAACTGGCCTTCTTCTTTCCTCAAAGAAGATGGTGATTCTTTTGCGAAATATATATGTATATATATATGGTATCCTAGAAAGATGATAACTGAAACAAATGATCAGATTTTGTGGAGCTTTAAAGTCTGCTCGCAAAAACAAAAAAACTTTACTGAGGTTTTTTACAAGCTGCCTGCAAGTCCTGCAAGAGTTAACACAGCAAACAGGAGGCAGAGCAGCATTAAAAGTGTCAGCATTCAATGTTTCAGGGATGTTTGTCATGCTAAAACACAAAAAAGGCTGTCAATATAAATGTTATTTCAACAAGTGAATATACTTAGTTGTTCTGTTTCTTTAATGCATTTCTACACAAGTTGAACAACTGGAAAATGCGTATGCAGGTGGTGAATTTTTGGTTTTTGAGGGCCAAATCAGATACTGAGTGACAGAGCAATCTGTTTGAGCTCAAAGGCAAACTTTCAGCATTCCTCATTCAGGGACAGACCACCCAAAAAGACCCCCCCCCCATCTCCCCGGCTCAGCCAACCCTCCCTCCTGTCTCTGGTTACAGTTGCCGGTCTCCAAAAGACATGTCACAAAAAAGGAACTTGAACTTCAAAAGGTGACTAATCTGTAGTAGCCTGAGTTAATCGTGTGCATCTGTTCCACAGCTCTGAGGCTTCTGACCTGCAGGAGACTCATTGTGCCAGCCTCACCAGGCAACAAGCACCAAACACTAACCCAAAGACTATTAAATTATTACCACTTGGTGTTTTGGACAAAGCAGCTCTTTGGTAAATGCTGTTGACAAAGCCACATGGAGAGACAGACTGTCATTTGGATGCCGTGAGGGCTCCAGAAATCCCGTTTTATGAGGCTGTTATTAAGTTAATGTCATGACCTCAGTGCTATGCTAATGTTAACCCAGAAGAACAATAGATTTTTGTTTCAACCAAAGTCAGATCTCAGGGAGTAAATCAAACGCTGTATTAGTTGCCTCGTCAAATAGCACTTATTCAGTTTGAAGTCTCCCCGCTCTTAAAAATAAAAAGATTAACTTTTTAATCCAGATAAGTCCATAAAATGTATTGTATGCCTTTTGAAGTATGTCATGAGCAAATTTAGCCACCACTGCGATAGAAATGTTAGCTTTAGCTTTACACATAGTTTTTTTCAGCCTAAACAAAGAAGTCATCTCACTTTGCGTGCTGGAAATCATTTGCTGGTGTTTTCTTTCTCTGTATTTTGAAACATTAAATTTTGCCCTTCAGAAAGGAGGGATGGTGGTTACCATGCACCCCATGAGGTGAAGATTTAAAACAACGCTACATTTTTGACTTAGCTGTCATCAGGAAGAATAAAATTGTGGAAATCTGTCAAAGTTCAAAGGTGCTGCTACATTTTCATATTTATGTGCGAATAATTAGATAATGGTTTTTTTCTTTTTTAAAGCCAACATGCTGCCATGACCGCTCTCAGTTTTACACAATCTTTCTGTCTGATCCTAAAAAAACATTACTTCATTTTTATAAATTTTGAATATAAACTAAACAATTAAAATAAAAGAACAAAAAGCAGCTTTTCAGATGCTGCGTAATAACAGCATGTGAGCAGGAGCTTAATTTACAGGGGGTGGGATTTGAGATGCCAACCTTCAAGTTATCGAATGACCTGCTTTACCACCTGAACCACTGCTGCTCCTAAAAACAACATCAAACTAAAGAATTACATCAAAAACAACACATACAACATATGAGTATTATCATAGTTATTCAATTTGATTATATCATTCAATTATGTGTTAGTACAGCTCTGTTAGCTGTGTCAGTGTTTACCTGCTCACACACACACACACACACACACACACACAAACACACACACACACACACACACACACACACACACACACACACACACACACACACACACACACACACACAC
>JAVQJG010261641.1:0-12619 GCA_036024015.1 Craterocephalus amniculus
TCAGCTTCGGAAAATCACCCTTCCCTTACTCTCATCTATTCACACTCACTCACTCACTCGCACACACACAAACACAGAAATAAATACTTTTGTGATCACTCAGTTTTGGAATAGTTAAAATAAACATGTTCACCTACATGGTCATCTGCGTGTTGGGCTTGTGATTTTAACTCTGTTCATTCACATTTCTAAAAATGTATGAAAAGTCACCGTCTTAGGATGTTTTTTTTATTAAATAAGATATATCGTAATATTTGACCTCGGTATTTGAAAAATCCTGGTTACGGCCCTGGCAGTAATTGGACTGAATTTCTTCCTCTCTGATTTTGGTGTTTATGCAGCAGCTTGCCACTTACAGACCTGGTATTTATAGTACAACATCTTCTGTGGTTTGGTGTGGATGAACACAATTGAAACAGTTGAAACAGTTCAGTCTTTACAGAAAACTAAATCTGCTTTGTTTCTATGAAGATGCAGCCTGGAGCTTTGGCAAGAAAAACACCTAATCTGCTGCAAACAATCCCAACAGTGAAGCATGATGGTGGCAGTATCATACTGTGGTGATATTACTTATTGACAGCACTGGGAAGTCAGGGTTGAAAGAATGATGGATGACACCAAATACAGGGAATTTCTTGAAGAAACTTATTTCAGAATCTTAGGGATTTAATATTGGGATGGAAGTTCAGTGTTCAGAAAGACACTGGCTCCAGCATTTTGCCAAAGCAACACTTACATGATTTAAGGGGGAACATTTAAACGACTGTAAGTTTGATTAAGAATCTGTGCAATGGCCTCAATAATGCAGTTCATTAACAGAACTCATCCATCTTCATGGCGCCGGCGCACTTTTACCGTGGGATATGGACAAAAAGTCTCAGTGGTTACGGAGACATCAATACTCAGTTTCTCTCTTTTTTTTTCTTTTTTTTTTTCAAAATGAAAGTTTTTAAATTTTGTTTCTCTAAAGTGACTCTTAATTTGAAAAAAAAAAAAAGAGTCAGCATTCAGACATGAGAGTGGATGGCATCCATGAAGACCAGCGATGTTCTCCCATCCAGGTCAGTACTTTACACACTGCCCTTTGCATTTACTTTCATTTGCTCTTGCTGTTCAAATTTCTATTCATTTTATTAAAACTTACAATTTTCCTAACACCACAGATGAATGATAAGCTTTAACAGTAAGATTATCTTTGTCTGTCAATAACTTTCACTATGCCAAAGCATTCGTGGAAGTATAAAGCCTTCCTCTGCTTGATTACTGGATGTTTGTTCATGCTGTCAGTTTCACACGCATACACACTCAAAGACACTTTGCTATTGACTGTTTATTCACCATATGTTAACAAAGCTCTCACCGGGTGCCTGTGACCTATTTTCCTTGACCCTTTTAACTGATGTGATTGGACCGTGTATCTTCTCTGATAAGTTATCACCATGAATCTAGAGCATGGAGGTTTGTTTCTCTACAGTTCATCGTGTTACAGTTGGTATTAATGGGGTAAAAAAAAGTCATAAGAAAAATACAGTAGGAAAATGCAATCCACAAATCTCCCAGCAGCTGTTTGAAATAAGCTTGTTTTTTGTTTTCCAAATTCTTCCCTTGGCCAACTCTAAATTAATATTCTTAATCTGCCGCTCCCATAAGAAGATTTATGGGATCTGCTTTTCTGTATGATTTTAATCTTTGCCTTGATGAGCATGTTGTGAAACTGACCAGTGCAGTCGACCAGTGAAAGTGGGTGTGTGATTGAGGGTGGTTTAGCATGTAATTCCCACCGTGCCCCATACCAGTGGGAGAGAGAGAGAAACGTGCCAGCCGAGCCAGAGTCAGCTTCAGTGAATTTAAACTGACCGGGGGAAAGTGGAGGTCCTTCCCAGGAATGAGTGCTGCTGTTCGAAGGAAGGAAAGACAGAAAGAAAGAAAGAAACAAAGAAAGAAATTTTGTAATCTGAATATTTCACCTAATAATTAAAGCTATTTACTAACAGAGGAGTGAGAGGAAAATTGGCAGCAGCGAGCTATGCTGTTTAGAAACTTCAGTCTGAACTTTCGTCATACTAATGCTCGTGCCTGTCTAGCATCACTGCACATTTTAAGAGCTTATTTAACAGGTTATCGATGCAACAGTTAATGTCAGAGGGTCATTCGGTCACTGTGCTGTCTGTTTTTTCGTAGATGGCCATGTTTCCTTCCATTTCGGGGCTGGCCACTCCACCTGTTCATTCCCTTTTGTCCCTCTCACCTCATCAGTTCACTTGTTCAGACATCCACCAGCTGTCTGCAGTCCCTCGCCAGATTGTCTTTGAATGTTAGCTTTATTGCTTCAAACTTCTTTCTATCTGATCGCTATCATTTTGCTCATTCACTGCATGAATAATGCCTGTGACCCTGTGATGCACTCTTACAGTAAAATTGAATCAACTGCAAATATTCACAATAAAACACCAACCACAAAATTGACTTCATATTTTCTATTTTTTTGTCTAAATAAGAGTGTAACTTTCTGAATTATATTCTCACAGACAAAATACACTCTTTGTATTCTCTTAGTATATTAGTTTACTCAGATGTGAATTTAGCATTTCTTTAATGCTGAACTTTAAATGAATATAGTGTTTACTTGTACAACAACTACTAATTTAACAGTCGTTAAAGAGTCACCAATGAACTTTGGCAGATTTTTTCCGCATCTGTCATGCATCTTGTCTCTTTAAGAGATAAAGTTTTCTCTATAAAGCAAAAACCAGCGCATCAAAAATGGCCTGTGTGTTTATTTGCTGCAAAGCAAAATGCAACTGTTGCGTCTCCAAGTGGACTGGAACACTAAGTTGTCAAGTGCATTGTGTCGTGCCATGGTGGTCCCAGGAATGTGCAACGAGTAAAGAATGTCAGTGTGCCAAAAAATGAGTCAGAAGCCAAGTTTAATCTTGGAATCATACACAATACTACTTTAAACAGTGTAACACAGGAGGGCTCCAAGCTGTATCTTACGTTGCGGAGCATCGTTGACAGAGCAGAAGATAACCTGTTCAGTCTTGCACATTCAGAGAGTCATAAATCATCCATTTTTCATGTCAGAAATGTACCAAACTTGTTTCCAGAAAACATCCATCCATCCATCCATTTTCTGAACCGCTTAATCCAAGTGAGTCGCGGGTGTGCTGGAGCCTATCCCAGCTATCAACGGGCGAGAGGCGGGGTACACCCTGGACAGGTCGCCAGTCTGTCGCAGTTCCAGAAAACAATAACATACAAATTGCATTTTGATGAAATGTGCACAGATGTAGTACTAGGAACCACTCATCAAATTTAAAAAAGTACAATTTCCAGCACAAGATCGGTTCCCCCAATTTTAAACTTGAAACGTTTTCTAAAACAAACACTTTAGCTGCAACTCATCTCATGCATAAGACAAGCAATAGTTTTGTAGAGTTCAGAATTTACATTTAATATCACAGGAACAGTTATTTATGTTACTTTTACTTTGGGAAATTGTATTGTGCAATTATGGAAAGTTTAACTGATCTGGTAACTAATCGCTGAGCCAAGCTTCCCATGAGGAACAATAAATAAACCCCTGTATTATTAAAATCATAAAGAGTTTGTATCGTCTAACATCAGCTGCATTTTTTACCTGCAATAATGTAACAAGCATGAAGAAAAGGACATGTGGCTAACATTTTTATAAACTCAACAGAGGAACTTTTAGTCACAATGCTGCTCAAGAGGTGGGATAATCCCTCTGAGGCATGTCTTGCTTTCAGAAGAATGAGAGGTATGATAGCACAGCCACCCGTGTGCACACACCCACTCGTACACGCATACTGAAGGTACATTATCAGCTGCAGAGTGTGAGGGGGCAGGAAGGCTTGGTAATTGAATGAAAACCTTTCTTCTCTCTTCCTGCATGGTGTGGGTTTCAGGGTCGAGGCTGCCGCAGTCACATGTGAGCCATCTCGTTCTGAAAAGATTGGCACAACATTAATGCGGCATGGATACCCTTAGATGAAGATTTAAAAATTCAGAATTAATTATTCAGAATTAAATCATTCAGAATTTAAGTTGACTTTACATGGAAATAGTTATTCTGGACTGAGGTTAACATGGAAAACAAGTTTAATCGCCTTTATTCAATTCTGTTTAAGATGTGGGGGTTAGAAAGGTTCTGATTGGACTGGGGCAGACTTGACGTATTTACGTCTACTAGAAAAAAATAAACTTTTGTTCCTGCGTCTTTATTTTTTGGCCGAGACATACAATAGAAGATCACATAATAGGTACTTTTTTTGCTTTGATTTTGATACTACTGGTCTCAGAGAAAGTCCAACATTTGCTTCGGTTGACTAACACAGAATGTGCGTCATCACAACAAGGGCACGAGCAAAACGACTGGACATAATCTAAAGCAGAATGAACATGTACATGAAAGAAGAATTAATCACTTCTGATTTAATATCTGAATAAACCAGCCTCTTACTTTGGATTTAAATTTAATTCGGAGGTCCTTTTCATTTAGAATGAGGTGTTTACATGGTCATTTCAATCTTTTTTTATTCTATTCTGAGTTAAATTCTCATGTAAATGTAGCCAATACGTATTTCACTTTCACTGATGCAGTATTAATGTCTTGCTGTAGTGTAAATGTTATGCCTGGTGCAGTGGCCTGGTAATCATATGCAGAGTTGATATCAAGGTGCAAGAAGTCAGCTAGTGTTAATCATATGGATGCCGAGTCTGCGATGTCAGCTTATAAGACACAGAGGATGCTAGGTTATATTGCAACGCCTTGTACGCTGAATGTGTTGGGAAATCTGACTCTATTTGTATATATGATGGTATTTATCCCATCAGATAAAAATTAAACACATCACAGGGGAGTCATTAATGTTTTCTGCTTAATCTCATCTAGCTGCAAAACTGAAAACTGTTTGTGGAAACTGTTTGAAGTGAACAAAATGCAGGCAAACTCTTGCTTCAGTGTAAGTATAATCAGCAGAACTAGCAGGTGTTCCCCAAGGGGTTCGCCTCTGTTGCAGTTTCAGCACGGCCAGGGGTCTGGGGTCAGAGGCTAAAGGATTAAGGGTGTCAGGATGAGTGCAGAAGGTGGCTGCCTGACAAATTAGGGCATTAGCGAGGACAGAGAATGATGAATGTGGTACCAAAATTAAGACAGGTAGCTGAAAGAGTAAGATACAGTAGATGGTGGGAAGAAAAAAGCAGCAGTCCAAGAGGAAAGGACGAAAGGAGTATCAGTGCAAACGAGTAAAATCTAAACCGGCTCAAAAACTGGGTGAGGTTTTTTACTCAGTGTGGGCCTATTCAGACAGGTACAGCGATGTCTGCGGTAAACGTAAATAAGCAAATGAACAAACACAATGAAACTAAACACAACCATTTGCCGCCTTCATTTGCCCCTAATCTTCCGCATTTGCTCATTTAAGAAGTGATGCAGCTCAGGTGTTGTGATTAAGCTGCATTTATGCTGATTGCTCTTATGAACTGTTAATTATTGTTGTGTTGATGAAACACACACACCTAAATAAGTAAATGAGATCTCCAAATTAGTGATTTAATCAGCTGCATGAGAGCACAATACGGTAAAACTTTACATGACAGGCTTCAACATTAATCAGTTACTCAGTAACAAATCAGGAACAAATGGTTTATGCCATGCTTACCCAGGCTTTACATTCATGTGAAATCATATAAATTAATGATTAAGTAATGATTACTCAGTGATTAGTGAGTCATTTTGTGAGTGGTTAACATTAACCAGCTGGGTGATTACAACCCATTTTTAGTATTTTGATAAACAGCAGTTCTGCCGTTTTATTCATTAACTCAACAGTCATTGACTTTTGTGGCCACTGAAGAAACATCAATAAATGTAATAAATCATGTGAATTAAATAATGGTAAGATAATGATGAGATAATGATACATATGCATTAAGTACCAAGTATGACTTTTCTCTTTACCTCGGGGCCCACAAAAAGGTTAGTAACTGGTGGATTAATGAAAAAGTACAGCAGCAGTAATATTGGACCAGATGTGTGAGAATCAAGTTAAGAATGAGTTGAATTTAAAAACATGAGAGAAGTGACGAAGTAGAAAGGATGAAAAGGTCAAACACAAGACAATAAGGCAAAACGTGAGGAAAAATATCTGCCGTGTCAAACTTATGTGCATCTCGGACATGTTGACAGTTTTTGACATCCATCAGAATGAGAATGAACTCTTGTTGTTGAGCAGTCATCAGCCCGTCCGGGGGTCAGTGGTTCAGTCCCTGGCTTCCTCAGTTCACAAGTCAAAGCGTCTTTGTGCCAGATTCTGAGGCCAGCAGCGCCTCTATGTTCATCATTTCATTAGCCTGCATGTGACAGAAAATGTAGATTCTTTTTCTCCCTGCTGGAAAATCACACAGCAACTTTAAAGATGTTCAAAACCGAGTAAGTTTACAATATCCGTAGTTACATGTTGAAGTGAAGTCATAAAACAAAAGAACCTCTTTCCTTCAGGATATTTATAATTTGTCAAAAAGCTAGTATCTTCCTCCATGAGTGGATACCAACCACATGGCCTACATCTGGACAAATTCTAATCTCTATAATTACACTCTTGCAAACACATTTCTCACTGAAACAAACACAAATGGAAACAACATATGGAAACCATACAGCCTCTGACTTCATGCCGTTTTCTTTTCTGCTATTTTAAGTATATAGAAAATATGGCATGCCTGACGATAAAAAGCAAAAAAGAAATCAGGTCCAGTTACAAATGAAAAAAAGATGGAAAACAGCCAACTATGCAAGTGTGTTGAACACCTCGAATATTCCAATCCATATTTGTCTCCGTGTTGTAAATACTTATCCTCAGATTAACATAACTAAATGTAAAATATGTCATACTATTATTACTATGATAATAAAACATAATCACTGCTCTAATCCTAATTAAGCTTGTGGCGGCTTTTGATGCCATTCCAAAATAGTGAGATGTTGCTACTGAGCCATATTTTCAATATCAGCCAAGAGGATTTCACAAGGACAATCCAATTTTTTTACCCTGGTGTTCACCACAATGAAATCCCTTTTATTGTTAGAAAAAATTTGGACTAGATGTGAGGAAGAGGACGGCTGAAATTCCTAAGAATGTGGAAACATGTAATTGATTAAGTATGTTTTAATTAATAGATTTAATCTGTTTACCGTTTGAAGATAAAAAATAGCCAACAAATAAATCATGCAAAATTAAGAATATGTTTCTAGTGCATGAGCAACTCATGTTTTTGCCTCATGTGTCCCTGGGAGAGATGCAGTTCATAAGGTTAAAAGAGGATAGATGCCTTCTTTTGGAAAAGACTTTCCTATTAATTTGTGATACTGGAACGGTACAAAACTGCTTTAACAAGAAGTGAGTTTATAAAACTGCATGATGGAGTGGAGATCAGAACATCTAAACTCTTTTGCCCCTTCCTGCTACTATCATGCAGGTGTAAATAACTACACAGAGTAAAACAGTATTACAAAGTATTTCACCAAATAATCACCTATAAACTGCTTCTTCAAATGTTTTTGATGGCCTGTTAGTGGCTCCAAGTGCTGTAACTTCAAATGTCTTTGTGCTTTTCTAGTTTCAACACTTTAGCTCTTCACTGATTTCCACATTACAAGATGAAGTAAGAAAATGACAAGATTATTAAAAACAGTGTGGTTACGGTTTGGGAAAAGATCATGGCTTCCTTTAAAACAGATACACAGTGTTTCTCAAAGTCCAAAAATGATTATGGCTTCTTTCATTAATAAAACCAGACTGGATTTATACAGCGCTTTCCAAGGCACCTAAAGCTTTTTGCATTGATTTGATTATTCCTTTACATGCTGGTAGAAAGCTACAGTGCATGCGTTGCCTCAGTTGCTCTACGGCAGTCTAATTGAAACATTTCTGCCAATCCGCACCAACGGCCTCTCTGGCCACTAAACATTTATACAACAGTGTTGCCAGAACTGAAGGGAGGGTGGCAGGCAGGTAAAGTGTCTTGCACAGGTCACAGTACAACGACTGAGATGAAGCGAGATTCAAACCATCCATCCGTTGGATCCTGTTGGATGACTGCCTCGACCACCTGAAATAGTCCTGTCAAAGTCAAGTCCCTCTCAAGCTAGGAAAGGGTTTCTTCCTTGTATAAAAAGCAAATAATGGAACAATCCTACCAACATTTATGTACAAAACAACAGTCTGATTCTCGGCTTCATCCAACACACACTGGGGCTATGTCTCAATATATAAGAGCACTGAAACGTAGCGTGCACTAAAATGTAGGGGTGCACTATAATGAAGTGTGCACTATAGTGCTATGTGAACTGTGTACTTGCTTTTAGTGCACACTTTTTTGGATGAGTCTTACTGAGCAAAATGTTGGTAGTGACGAACTGTCATTGTACTGCGACTCCTCAACGCATCAAGAATATCTGCCAAATAAATGTCCGGAACTTTACCATTAATAATTCGTAGCTTGTGCAACTTTTTTATATCTGCTGACATTTATTGCTCCGACTTTACTACGTAGGTATACTGTAATTCCTTCCTCTACGTCTGTTTAGTGCGAGTAGTGTGCATCGTTCTATTTCTACACTAGATTTTCAGCCAGTTTTAGGTCAGCATCTGGGTAATTTCATAGTTTTTACTTAAATCTGCATATATAAACACCTTATGCACTTAAATGTTGTGCTTAAAGCACACTAGTTCTCAGATTGAGACGCAGCCTGGGTGTTAGATAGCTAACCACTTTTAAATAACTAAGCATGTAACTATATACCATACTAACAAATTCATATAGTGACAACAAAAAGTGCAATATTTAAATGCTCATTGACTCTAGAGCAATCCATCTTCTCTCATTGCATCTAAGATGATGTGGGTGTTCAAGGAACACAAAATGCACTGAAGCATCCTTGAAATTACACAAACAACAGACTGAAATGTTTGAAGGATCTTAAACATAACAGTCCTTCAGTGAGATTTCATAATGTGGCAAAAATGTATTTAAGCCCCTTGTCAAAAAGTACTGTATAGAAACATCCTTGTCTTGTGTTATAGGCTGCCAAATCCACCCCTCACCCAAACACAAAAATGTGCAAGACACTAATATGACACGTTCAGTTGAAATCTGTTACTTTAGAAATTGTGCTGAATGACGGGGGGAAGATCTCATGTTTATCAGAGTAAAGTTTAGCTTTTTGCTGTTAGACTGACTTGACTCATCTCATACATTTATTCTTACAGCACTGATACTGCTTTTTCATTTCAAGGATTTTCGTTTAACTGAATTTTGTTTGGTTTTACAGCCCAGTCTCACCCAGTACTGTAAACTATAAAAGTTTGTCCACATGTACAGTAAGAAACCGGGAAGAGGCGTTTAGCGTTTGTCTGGTAAAGACATGTTTTTCTTAACTGTCAGTATCACGCCCTAAATGTGAATGTGTGGAAACAAAATCAGTACAGCTGCATCAAGTACTGAACTGTGGAAATAAACTAAAAACTTTTCTGTCCTTTTCGTGAACTCTTTCTTGTGAAACTGCTGTATAATTTTCCACGGTACAATACAGGTAGTGTACAGTTTAAAACTTTAGAAAGCATTGAATCTTCTGTTTTGATCTGCTCTCATTCTCTTATCAGCCCCGTCTCCATATGCAACAAGCCGCTGCTGTCACCTGAAGAGCTGCGATAAAATCCCAGAACACCAAACAGAAGGAAAAGTTAGTGACTAGCTGGTGAACATTTATTATTTATCTATCTAGCAGACAGGAAAAAAAGATTGAGACCAGAAGAGAATCAACCGTAGAATAAATTTTGGATTTATTTTCAACATATCAACAACACACCTATAAATGAATGCTAATGAGTTATTTCTTGCCTACATATTTTCTATTATGACTTTATAATGTGACCACATCCATATAAATTCTGTTGAGTAAAACAAGCAATGGAAATGAAAACTTCTTTGAGGTGGTCTTTTGTCAAAGAGTCTTTATTTCTGTATTTAAACTTTCTATACACACACTAACAGTTTCTTCAATAATTTGTCTTGGACATTTTCAGCAACGGCAAGCTTGGCAGAATAACTGAAGTTGGGAATCACTTGCAGAGCACTTATCATTTCATGTGAATCGCTGCTTAAAGTGAAGCCAGGGATTCCATCCCTCTCGTAGTGCTGCATTTCTCCTCTATGTGTGTGTGTGCTTACATGACAGTGTGTGTATATCCTCCACAGCACAGAAACATTTTATGCACCCCAACACAATTTAATTTAGTTTAATCTCAGCCCTTCCACTGGGAATGCAACATATAATTAAACTTTATGGAACTGCCCTGCAGCTCAAGCAGAGCAGCATATTGTCTCACACAAGCCGACTCACAAAGACCAAGGATGCAAAATAATTTGTGTCAATGCATAATCAAATCATTATATAACTTATGATTCAAAATTCAGCATCTTAAAATAAATATTGATAAATCCTGAGAGCATGTGATGCATAACTAAATGAACAGCATATCTGCATAAACCATAATGCTTATTTTCTATTAAGTGGGTGGATTTTATTGATTTGATTTTGCGCTTCATTATTTCTCAATGTATATGAAAATCACCAGGTATTAGGAACAACACAGACATTTGTTAATAGATTTTATCCACTTTTTCTTCATTCTCCTGTCTGTTCACAGCTCCTGAGTGTTACATGCACTTTCTTTTTAGGTTACTGAGGACATAACATGATCATCTCTCTATTCGGATGGGGCTTATAGTGGTACACTTTCCATGAAAAGGTGTGGTCACGGCAACAATAATTCAGTTAGACCGGGCTCAAGGACTAAGGGCATCAGCAGGGAGATTGACTGAGCCCAGACACGGATCAGATATTGTGTGACCTGTGGATGAACATATGTTGCACAACAGGTGCCTCCAAAGTCAAAGAAAAAGATGGGTCTACATGCATTCATACATCACATACGGACACCTACTGGGTGCCTGCTGAGCTTTCTGCAGCTTAGGGAAAGGCCAGGGGTGTTTTGTTGATGCATCTCTCTGTATCCACCACATATGTGGAACAAAGGCCTGCTCCTCTGAGACCTCCTTCATCTCCTGCTCCTCTTCTCCCCTGACCTAGTTTACCTGATTGATTTCTAACCAGCCGGCCACTTGTATAACACCTACAGTCCTCAAGTGTGTACCTACACATGTGTGTAGCAATGTATACTAAAAGATCCAGGTTTTGCCTTGGTTTTTCTGCTTAATTCTATGCAAGTAAGAACTCTCACATGAACACATGTGAACTGGACAGCTTATGATGCAGTACAACCATCTTGTGCAGAGCTGTTTTTCCATAAAGATGTAACAAATTCAACAAATTCTGTAGGCAAGTCCATTTTCCAAGCAACATGAGTCTTTTCTTCTCTCCAAGTAACCTTAGTACAGTCCATCTGGGCCCCACATACACATACACTTATACACAATTACAGAGTGTACTGCCAGTACTGCTCCTAACACCCCCTTCATGTCCCTTTGGCCTTGCAAAGTCTGTTTCTCACACGATCACACTATTTATAAATTCTCTTTTCTTGCTTTCTTCCCAATCTGAGCTTGATCATCACAACCAGCGACTGTCACATAATTCCAGAAATGATGATTCATTCCTAATATTGTATTCATTCAGCACAATTTCCCAGATATAAATGAGATGTTCAGTTTTAGTAGCACTACACTGAGTCTGTCATTATTTACATGACTCATGGCTATAGTTTGTTAGCTTATACAGTACAACGCCTGTTTTTGACACATAACCAGGCACCATTCTGATATTGACATTGCTTCCCATCTTTTGACAATAGGAAACTCCCTGTTTAAAATAGCGGAGCAGTGCATGCTGGAGCTCTCCTGCAGGATCTTGGTTAGGAGCGCACTGTGTGTATCAAAGTTTAAAAGGTGACACGAGAAAAAACTTAAAAATGAAAAAGACAGAATTAATGTAATTTTTAATAATCAATGAGAAAAGTGGCAAATATTCAGTTTCACTCATATAAACTCAGGCTAAATTGTGGTTTCCCTTTGATATGGTTTACCCTTTGTCATCGAGGCTGACTTTTGTCATGGATTCTGTTCATAACTTTTATGGGCAGAATTTCTAGGCGCACCTGAAGTGTTGAGGGGATCCTGCTCGGCGGCCTCAGGATTGGGTCTCTGCTTTTTGCAGATGACATGGTTCTGTTGGCTTCATCGGGTCATGATCTCCGGCTCTCGCTGAAGCGATTCTCACCTGAGTGTGAAGCGGCCAGGATGAGAATCAGCAGCTCCAAATCCGAGACCATGGTCCTCAGCCGGGAGAAGGTGGTCTGTCCCCTAAAGGTCGGTGTCGGGGACCTGCCCCAGGTGGAGGAGTTTAAGTATCTCGGGATTTTGTTCACAAGTGAGGGAAGGATGGAGCGGGAGATTGTGGTTGGAAACAGAAGTAAACAGGGGGATCAGCGCCTATTTGCTCAAATTTGTACAAAAAGAAACACTTTGTACTTTCAAATATAGACATAGACTACTTCAAACATGTTATCAGTAATTG